>AWOL01S0045797.1:0-34542 GCA_000715115.1 Nicotiana otophora
CCCGAGATGAGGTCCGATCCGAGCACTAGAAAATCCGATGGCCTTTGCAAATTCCACCAGGAGTGCGGACATAAGATAGAAAACTGCATCGCCCTCAGGCAAGAAGTTGTGAACATGTTGCAACAGGGACACATTAAAGAGTTGTTGAGCGACAAAGGGAGAAACAACTTAGCTAGAGGACGTGAACGTCAAGGCCCGTCGAAGCCACCGTCACCAGCTCACACTATCAACATAATCATCGGCAGCAGCGATAATGCCTCCATCAACTAAGTTAAATTCACTGTCACTCACAAGCTCAAAATATCTACCACCCACGAACGGTATAACGGACTTGAAGAAAGTATCATCTTTAACGAGTCAGATGCCGATGGTTTGACTCCTCACAAAGATGCTCTCATCAGTACTTTGCATATTTTATATACTAATGTCAAATGTATCATGGTGGACGATGGGAGTGGAGCGTGCATTATCCATCCCCTAGTCCTCACCCAGATGCGACTCGAAGACAAGATAGTGCCACGCTACATCACACTAACTGATTTTAATAATGTAGTTGAACAGACATTGGGAGAAATTACACTCCCCGTCTTGGCCGGTAGCATAACGCTGGAGATGACATTCCACATCATGGACCAGGCCACCGCATATAATTCCATAGTAGGATGGCTATGGATACATCCCATGAGTCGTCCCCTCCAGCTTATTCCAAGTAATCAAATTCCCAACATCTTGGGGGATATTCAACATACGGGGAGAACATCGCACGTCCCGGGAATGCTACTGCATCTCCTTAGACAACACGACAACCTAACAAAAAAAAGATAAGGAGAAAGAGGCATACCAATCAACAAGGTCGAGGTTTACACAGGAAGAGACCAGGTACGTCATTATGGATCCTGAAATGGTTGAAGCCGCGGACCTGACTATAGAGGATCTCGAACCCGTTCAATTAGATCCCCGTGACTACAGAAAAAGGGCCTACATCAGCTGCAAACTCCAAGAACCAGTAAGGCAGGCCAGACAAAAATTCAACCCCGCCATCAACGATGTTGTCCACGAAGAGGTGGCTAAGCTATTAGAAAATGGCTTCATCCGGGAGTTGAAATACTCCAAGTGGATCGCTAATGTAGTGATAGTCAAAACGAAAAATGAGAAATGGAGAATGTGCGTAGACTTCACGGACTTGAATAAAGCATGTTCGAAGGATTCGTTCCTGTTACCACATATCGACCAACTCATCGACGCAATGGCCGGGCATAAGCTGTTAAGTTTTTTGGACGTGTACTCGGGCTATAATCGGACACTTATGGAAGAAGAGGACCAGGAGAAAACCATGTTCATCACCCACTGAGGAACATATTGTTATAGGGTCATGCCATTTGGGCTAAAGAACGCAGGGCTACCTATCAAAGATTGGTCACAAAAATGTTCAAAGATCAGCTTGGCAAGACCATGGAGGTATATATCGACGACATGCTGGTCAAATCCGTACGCAGAGGACCATATCAACCATTTGAATTAAGCTTTCGACATACTGAGACGGTACATAATGAAACTAAACCCAGAGAAATGTGCGTTTGGCGTAGCCTCGGGAAAGTTCTTGGGCTTCTTAGTGTCGCAACGGGGGATCGAGGTCAATCCAGACTAAATCAAAGCTATCTAAGGGATACCAGAACTCCTGACTACCAAGAAGCAAGTCCAAAGGTTGACTAGTTGAATCGTCGCCTTATCGAGATTCATCTCGCGGTCATTTGATAGATGTCACAAATTTTTTGGCGTACTAAAAAAGGATAACGACCTCGAATAGATGGCTGAGTGCATACATGCTCTGCGAGAACTGAAGGCGTATCTGTCATCACTACCTCCACTCTCAAAGCCCGAAACCGGGGAATATCTCCTCATTTACCTGGCCGTCTCCGAAGTGGCAGCAAGTGCAGTCCTGATCCGAGAAAGTAAAGGTATGCAATCTCCCATTTTACATTAGCATACAGTGGACATACAGTGGACCTCTAGAGAAACGTTTGGGCCTAAACCAAACCCAACACGTCCTCGAAGAAGTCCATGAAGGCCATTACGACGCTCACTCCGACAATCGAGCTCTCATTAGGTGTCTCATACGGGCAGGATACTATTGGCCCACCATGAAAAAGGATGCCTCATAATTTGTGAAGAAATGCGAACAATGTCAGAAATATGCCCCAATAATTCACCAAGCAAGCGAACATCTCCACTCAGTCACCTCTCCGTGGCCGTTCATCAAGTGGGGATTGGACATCGTGGGCCCCCTCCCACCAGGGCAAGGTAATGTATGATTCCTTTTGGTTTTAGTTGACTATTTCTCTAAATGGGTGGAAGCAAGAGCGTTCGCCCCAAATACGCGAACAAGAGGTAATCCCCTTATATAGAGAAACAACATCTGCCGATTTGGCCTGCTGATAAGTGGGGATTTTGACTACTTATTAGCGTTTTTTAGCTTTCGTTTTAGCACAAAAGCATTTAATTGTGTTCCCGAAAACTGATACAATATGCTTAATTGCAGGAGTATTGGAACATGAGCCACTAAGATGAAATCCAACTCATGAAGGAGTGATCTGAACTCAAGAACAAAAACAGGCACAAAAGGTCAAAGTACGGACCGCAGAATATTATCTGCGGCCGCAGATTGTGAAGGCAAGCTTATCGGAGACAAGTGAAAAGTGCGGTCGCAGAAGCTAAGCAAGATCAAAAGTTCAGAGAGTTCTCATTTCAAGCTAAAAGGAAGTGCGGCCCGCACAATTATTGTGCGGCCGCAGAAGATCAGCTGTGCGGCCGCAGCTGCATTTGTGCGGTCCGTAGAAGAGCCATGTGCGGTCGCACTCAGAAATGTGCAGATCGCAGAAAGAGAGAGATGCAGCCGCGATTCAGAATTGTGCGGACGCAAAAGTCCAATCCTACCAAGCTGAAGAAAAGTGCGGACAACACATGGAATATTGCGACCGCAGAACCTCCGAAAGGGCAATTTTGTCCGAAAATTCCAGCACTGTATAAATAGAATAGTTTCACTTTTTTAGGGCAACTTTGATAACTTTTGACATCAGCAGTCGTTTACTTTGCTTATTTTAGTAGATTTAGCTATTTTGAGCTTTTTGAATATCAGTTTTATCATTTTAGTCATTAATATGGTTTTAATTATCACTTCTTCTTCTTTATCTTTTAATTTAAGCATGAGTAACTAGATTTTCACTAGGGTTGTGACCCAACCCTAGTGTGTAACTTAATGGGTGTTTGATTTATTGCTTGTTTATGGTTGGGTGTTGATTATCTAGCCTTGTTCTTGCTTTTAATTGAAGATGTAATGGTTGCAAACATTATTTCATGCCTAATTGACTGGGTCTCTACTTGAAAAAGAGAGACTTAGTCTAAGAAATCTTGGCTAGCAAGGAATTGGGTCAATCGAGAGATTGATAATTCCAATTAATAGGTTGAATCTAGAGATAGTAAAACCCGACTTGAGCTTATTATCAATTGCTTTGTTCAATACCCATTTGGACTTGAGAAAGCCAAATTGAGCAAAATCACTCTCTGGCCGAAAGAGGTATTGAGTGGGTATTTGAGTGTTGATGTCTATAATACACCCCGACCAATAAAACAAGCTTTAAGACTTACAACCCATTAAGTGAACACCTAGGTGAAGGTCATAGCCCTAGGCCTTTTATAACATTTGAAAAACAACTAAAAATAATTTCCTTGTTTAAATTCTTAGTTTGTAATCTTAGTTTAAAATTAGACCTAGAAACAACCAAAGTTTGTGGAAGTGCAATTTGAGATAATTCAAGCTCATACATTATAATATATATCCCTAAGACCCATTCATAGCTCCCTGTGGAAAATCGACCCCGACTCTTTGTTGGGTATTACTATTGCATCGACCGTTTTCATATCCTCAAATAGAGGAGTGAAATTGGACGGGATCACCAACCTAAGGAGATCAGCTATGACAACGGACCCCACTTCACGGGAAAAAAACCATCAAATTCTTCGAGAAATGGCATATTAAGAGGATACTTTCAACCAGTATCACCCGGCATGTAACGGGCAGGTAGAATCCTCCAGCAAGTCCAAATTAAACATCATGAAGAGAAAGCTCGAAGACGCTAAGGGACTGTGGCCGGAGATACTCCCAAAAGTATTATGGGCGTATAAAACAATCCCAAAGATGAGCCAAGAGAGACACCCTACTCTATGGTCCATGGGATCGAAGCAGTCATACCAGTCGAAGTCGGAGAACCCAGCCAAGGTACTCCCATGAAAGCAGTACTAGTAATGACGAGAGTAGAAGGCAGGAACTCGGTGAGATCGACGAACAAAGAGATATGACATACATAAGGATGGTCGCCCAAAAGCAACAGAATGTTACTACAATAAGAAAGAAAAGGTTCGGCCGTTGATAGTCGGGGATTGCGTACTCAAAGCCAAAAGTCAAGCAAGCAAAGACCCGCAGGAAGGCAAACTAGGAATGAACTGAGACGACCCTTAAAAAATTACAGCCAAAGCAAATAAGGGTTCGTTCCAATTAGAGACGATAGAAGGAAAACAATTACCAAACAATTGAAACATCAACCACCTCAAATACTTCAACTTCTAAAAGGAAGAGGTGTCCCCAAGTCGTATTCCTTTTCCCTCACTTGAGTTTTGTCCCATTAGGGTTTTCTTAAGGAGATTTTTAACGAGGCGACAAAAGGGGAACTTCGAATCAAAGTATGCAGGGGAGGGACTGTTTTTCTGTTTCATTGCCCGACTCCTCAATATTCTCCAAGTCAAGCAATGAAGGGACTAAATAGATTGTGACTGGGACTGGAATGCCAGCCAATGCCCAAACTTTATAACTTTCTCTAATCATGTAATCAGAGAAACAACGTCAAAGTAATAAGAAACTTACGTTTATCAGAAACACCTCAACAAAAGGCTAAGTTCGACCCTGCTCGAACAACACTTGTCGGCCCTCGGCCGCGCCATTAATAAAAGGTTAAGTTCGACCCAACTCGAACAACACCTATCGGCCCTCGGCCGCATATTAACAAAAGGTTAAGTTTGACCCAACTAGGACAACACCTATTGTCCTCGCCCGCATATTAACAAAAGGTTAAGTTCGACCCAGCTCGAACAACACCTGTTGGCCCTCATCCGTACATTAACAAAAGGTTAAGTTTGACCCAACTTGAACAACACCTATCGGCCCTCAGCCGCACATTAATGAAAGGTATAAGTTCAACCCAGCTCGAACAATACCTATTGGCCCCCGGTCGCACCTTAATAAAAGATCAAGTTCGACCCAACTCGAACAACACCAGCAAAAAGTTAAAATTCGACCAAGTTCGAGCAACACCTACCGGCCCTCGACTGCGATTTAAAGAGGTTAAGTTTGACCAAGTTCAAATGACACCTATTGGCCCTCGGTCACATTTCGATAGAAGGTTAAACTTAACCGAACAAAAATCTAAGTCCTACCAAGTTCAAACCTAACCGATCGATCCGCAGACATACTCGATCTATACGGACAAAGGGGTAATTCAGCCCATAGCTATTCAATCCAAAGACTACAACCAGCCAAAGAACAACAACGAAAGTATGAAGGAGGAAAACACGCAAAGTACAGGAACAAACCACGGCAAATAAGAAAGGCACAAATGAAAGCAAAAACCAACTATGATATTTATAGACAAAGGTTTCTTATAACGGTTCTTGAAGACGCCAACAAAAATACACAAACTTTTAAAAACAAACTACTGCTGGCCATTGCCATCACGACCCACAACGTCTTCACCGGTCCGATCTTCAACGCCCTCTCCATCCTCGCTTGGAGGGTAAATAGAATCATACCACGCCTCATCCTCAAGGCAATCTATAACATCCTCCCCGTCTTCGTCTTCTTCGCCAGGGTAAGGCGTAGATAGGTCGTAGCCACAAGTAATCCGAGCCTCAAGAGCCTTGACCCGAGCATCCTCAAAGTGCGTGGCTGGATCGGAGCCCGCCACATGCAACTCACGAAGCACATCTAATTGTTCCTCGGCATGAATTAATTCTTCATACAGCTCACAAGGAATATTGGGGAAGCCAAAAGCTGTTGATGAAGAAGGCCTTGTCAAGCAATGAAGGGGCTAAATAGATTGGGACTGGAACGCCAGCCAATGCCCAAACTTTGTAACTTTCTCTAATCATGTTATCATAGCAACAACATCAAAGTAATAAGAAACTTACATTTATCAGAAGCACCTCAACAAAAGGCTAAGTTCGACCCTGCTCGAACAACACTTGTCGGCCCTTGGCCGCGACATTAATAAAAAGTTAAGTTCGACCCAGCTCGAACAACACCTATCAGCCCTCGGCCGCACATTAACAAAAGGTTAAGTTCGACCCAGCTCGAACAACACCTGTTGGCCCTCGGCCGCATGTTAACAAAAGGTTAAGTTCGACATATCTCGGACAACACCTATTGGCCTTGCCCATACGTTAACAAAAGGTTAAGTTTGACCCAGCTCGAACAACACCTGTTGGCTCTCGTCTGCACGTTAACAAAAGGTTAAGTTCGACCCATCTCGAACAACACCTATCGGCCCTCGGCCACACATTAATAAAAGGTATAAGTTCGACCCAGCTCGAACAATACCTATTGGCCCCCGGTCGCACCTTAATAAAAGATCAAGTTCGACCTAACTCGAACAACACCTGCAAAAGGTTAAAATTCGACCAAGTTCGAGCAACACCTACCGGCCCTCGACCGCGATTTAAAGAGGTTAAGTTCGACAAAGTTCAAATGACACCTATCGGCCCTCGGTCACGTTTCGATAGAAGGTTAAACTTAATCGAAAAAAAATCTAAGTCCTACCAAGTTCAAACCTGACCGATCGATCCGCAGACATACTTGATCTATACAGACAAAGGGGTAATTCATCCCATAGCTATTCAATCCAAAGACTACAACCAGTCAAAGAACAACAACAAAAGTATGAAGGAGCAAAACACGCAACGTACAGGAACAAACCATGGCAAATAAGAAAGGCGCAAATGAACGCAAAAACCAACTATGATATTTATAGACAAAGGTTTCTTACAACGACTCTTGAAGATGCCAGCAAAAACATACAAACTTTAAAAAACAAACTACTGCTGGCCATTGCCATCACGACCCACAACGTCTTCACCGGTCCGATCTTCAACGCCCTCTCCATCCTCACTTGTAGGGTAAATAGAATTGTACCAGGCCTCATCCTCAAGGCGATCTATAACATCCTCCCCGTTTTCATCTTCTTCGCCAGGGTGAGACGTAGACGGGTCATAACCACAAGTAATTCGAGCCTCACGAGCCTTGACCCGAGCATCCTCAAAGCGCACGGCGGGATCGGAGCCCGCCACATGCAAATCACGAAGCACATCTAATTGTTCCTCGACATGAATTAATTCTTCATACAGCTCACAAGAAACATTGGGGAAGCCAAAAGCCGTAGATGAAGAAGGCCTTGTCAAGCAATGAAGGGACTAAATAGATTGGGACTGGGACTGGAACGCCAGCCAATGCCCAAACTTTGTAACTTTCTCTAATCATGTAATCAGAGCAACAACGTCAAATTAATAAGAAACTTACGTTTATCAGAAACACCTCAACAAAAGGGCTAAGTTCGACCCTGCTCGAACAACACTTCTCGGCCCTCGACCGCATAATTAATAAAAGGTAAAGTTTGACCCAGCTCGAACAACACCTATCGGCCCTCAGCCGCACATTAACAAAAGGTTAAGTTTGACCCAGCTCGAACAACAACTGTTGGCCCTCGGCTGCATATTAACAAAATGTTAAGTTCGACCCAACTCGGACAACACCTATTGGCCTCGCCCGCACATTATCAAAAGGTTAAGTTCGACCCAACTCGAACAACACATGTTGGCCCTCGTCCGCACATTAACAAAATTTTAAGTTTAACCCAGCTCGAACAACACCTATTGGCCCTCAGCCGCATATTAATAAAAGGTATAAGTTCGACCCAGCTCGAACAATACCTATTGGCCCCCTGTCACACCTTAATAGAAGATCAAGTTCGACCCAACTCGAACAATACCTGCAAAAGGTTAAAATTCGACCAAGTTTGAGCAACACCTACCGGCCCTCAACCGCGATTTAAAGAGGTTAAGTTCGACCAAGTTCAAATGACACCTATTGGCCCTCAGTCACATTTCGATAGAAGGTTAAACTTAACCGAAAAAAATCTAAGTCCTTCCAAGTTCAAACCTAACCAATCGATCCGCAGACATACTCGGTCTATATGGACAAAGGGGTAATTCAGCCCATAGCTATTCAATCCAAAGACTGCAACCAGTCAAAGAATAGCAACAAAAGTATGAAGGAGCAAAACACGCAAAGTACAAGATCAAACCACGACAAATAAGAAAGGCACAAATGAAAGCAAAAACCAACTATGATATTTATAGACAAAGGTTTCTTACAACAGCTCTTGAAGACGCCAACAAAAATACACAAACTTTTAAAAACAAACTACTGCTGGCCATTGCCATCACCACCCACAACGTCTTCACCGGTCCGATCTTCAACGCCCTCACCATCTTTGCTTGGAGGGTAAATAGAATCGTACCAGGCCTCATCCTTAAGGCGATCTATAATATCTTCCCCGTCTTCGTCTTCTTCGCTAGGATGAGGCATAGACTAGTCGTAGCTACAAGTAATCCGAGCCTCACGAGCCTTGACCTGAGCATCCTCAAAGTGCACGGTAGGATCGGAGCCCGCCACATACAACTCACGAAGCACATCTAATTGTTCCTCGGCATGAATAAATTCTTCAAAGAGCTCACAAGTAACATTGGGGAAGCCAAAAGCCGTAGATGAAGAAGTCCTTGCAAGAAGTTTTGCCTTCTCGGCCTCCAGAGTAGCAACTCAATCATAAAGATCGGAGGTGTCTTTTTCCAACTCCCCAATCCTTTCATCAAGCCGTTCTTCTTTAGCTCTCACTATCGACAAGTCATTTTATCTCTCAGAACGAAGGGTTCAGTTCGCTAATTCAAGAACTCCACCCTCCTCCAAGCCTCCGACCGAGCAGACTCTGCCTTATCAAGCTCTTCCTTTTTCTTGGCGACCTCGCCACTGAGAGCCTCTGCCTTGAACTGGCACTCTTCGAGTTGGCCTCATAGCTATACCACTTGGGCTTAGAGATCGCTGCATTGGGCCTCTATGCCCCTACTAAGCTCAAGCTCATCCTCTTTGCTCCTCAACGTCCCTTCAAGGACAATGCATTTCTCAACAACCCACATCAGCTCCTCGTCCTTCTTCTTTAAGTCGTCCTTCAGGACCAACACATCGCCGGCTTCATGAAGCTGACACCGGAGCTCCTGATACTTCCCAAGGCACTTTGTATACTTGTCCTTCAGCCTCACATAAATGTCTTTATGTCTCTTCTCCTGTCGAGCACTCTCAGTCTCTAGAATAACCGTCTATAAAACAAATAAAATGAGTTAGAACTTACAAAGAAACCAAAGCATAAGGAAAAGAATAGACGATAGTCGTACTTACACGGAGAGAAACAATGTTATTCGACAGAGTGTTGTTGTTTATCATCTCGAGGGTCGTACCCTCAACCTCAAAATAAAGAGGACCAAGGGCAGGGGTTACTTTCTCGGAATTTAAAAGAAGATTACGATCCATTGGGAGCGTAATAGTTCTGGAGCCCCCTTCCAACCTCACCTCGAGTTGAGTAAATCCCTCATCGATCATCCTCAACTCATCTAGATCCATATCGGAGTCAGATACGACGTCCTCTTCAGCAATGACCTTCTCTCTGCCACCAGTAGAAGAGGGGACATCCACTGCAGCCCTAGAAGATGAAGCCTTCTCTTGCCTCGAAAGTGCATGGCCATCGTCAAACATCCCGCCTTTGACCGTCTTCTCCGCGGTACGCAACGATGCACTCACGTTCATCTCTTCCAAATACGGAACCTCGGAGTCCACCCTAGTGCTTTCTCCAACATGCACTATTGTCGTCTCTCGAAGAATGAAATCTCCTTCTTCCAAGTCGACGACTACTGGCCTTTCTCCTCCCGCATCCGTGGCTCTCCGCTTATGAGGCATTAGACTGTCGTCCTCAGGAGAAATATCGTCGTAGCAGACAGAACATAAGCAAGTTCTTGGACTGCGGTAGCCGAGGGAGGGGTCGGCACAGAAGCGACGGTAGTCGCAATAGGAGCGGAAGCCAAAGGTGCAGCAGCCTTCCTTCAAAAGGTTGGCACCGGTGCCCGACTCCTTCGAAAAGACCCCCTGCCTGGGAAAGAAACAAATTTTGAAGTTAGCAAAATGAATCGACGTACAATAAAAAATGAAACGACCACGGGCAAATAGAAGAGGTTACCTTTCGAAGGAAGAGCTGGTCTGAACTTCTTGATAAAGCTCGGCCAGTCACGGATCCCTACGACATGGGGAAGGGTTTGCTCGACCTAGTCAGAAATGCGCGTGACTAAAAGGGGAGGCTGATTGTTTGCTACAAAGAAAGGGAAGGTCCTTCAATTAATTCCGAGCAAGTAAAGGAACGCAAACAAAGAATGAGCACTTACATGTGTAATTCCAAGCCTCGGGAAAGCCATCACGTCCTCGGTCGTGACGTAGAAAACATTGAGTCAGAACTAGCAACTGGACTTATCATCCGTCTTTACCACCCAACATTTGCCTCCATGATGGCAAAGATTCAGCATCATTCCTATATAAAATGTAGGGGCGAAGAGATGATCCAAATACTGTAGTGTCAGTTTGACCCCGGCCATCTCGGTAAATTTGGTCAGTATTCTAATAATTTTGTAGACGTACGACGCAAGCTGAGTAGGGAAGACACCGTAGTGATGACATAATTTTTCCACTAACGGAAGGAGGGGGAACGAATAACCGATGAGGAAGGGATAAGCATATAGAGCGCAGTATCCGGGGCGATGAACCTATACCACGTCCTCACCAGCCGGGATCAGTTCGACACGGTTTGGAAGGCCGAACTTGGCCTTGAGTTCTGCCAATTCTTTAGGAGTCATCGTCGATTGGAAAATTCCAGGCACGACGTCTGGTTATTTGGTGAGGTCGGACCTAACGTTTGGACTGCGGGGGATTATTTCCTCCACTGACGGAAATGCTTCTTCATCAACAATGGCGGAAGTACCCTCCCCATGGGAATGAAACACAACTGCTAAAGGAGGAATGCAGCTCCCTTCACCAGCGTTTGATGGTAAGTTAGACATGATGCAAGGTAGTAAAGAAGAATAACAAGCGGGAAAGAATGGGAATTAAGTAGGGCAACAGAGTGAGGAAAGGAAGTTTAGAGAAGAAAATGGAAAAAAGAAGGATGGTGCTCTGGAAAGTTAGAAGAAATAAACTTCAAACTCAAGTCCAAAAACCTCTATTTATAGAGATCATGGCACTAAACCCGAAAACGGTTCATCTTAATTGGTACCGAAAATCGAAACGGCAGATCCAATCAAGAGTCACACATGAATTGAGGCAACATATCAAGAATTTGCGTCATAATGACACATGATATTATGATGTCATTCTATTCCTTGGACAATATAACTCCAACAAAATTGCTCGCGAAACTTGTGGTATTTGAAATATACGGCCCATAGAGGGCAACGTGGCCTGTTCGACACGACGATTACAACTCTTGCAGCTTACTAGATAAGTTCAATCGAAAATGACATTATCCGCTCATTAAGCTCACCTGCGACGACGACCTCAATAAGCGGAGGGACTAACTATATGGGTCAAAAATTATCTCTAATATGATCAAACTATATTATTATTAAGGAGGCATTTACAGACTACCATATGTCACTAATACGACTCTAATGGGGACCTGCCCAAGGTCGAAGTGGTTCCAGAAATGATGAAGGTTGCGGTTGAGGAGTCAGTAAAGATCAAGGCCGAGAAGTTGTCATAGGTCAAGGTCGAGGTCGAGCATCTTAGACAGAGTTATAACGGCTAGTTTTAAGATAGGACACTTAAGAGAATATTCTAATGGATATTCTCTGTACCTGTACTATTAGGGTTTCTAGGAATATCTCCCCTATAAATAGAAAGAGACACATTGATAGGGGACAAGAGATATACACTTGTAAGAAAATACATTGACTTTATAGAAAGAATTTGACCATATTACAAGCATACGAAAACAACATTTTTACTAAGATTCTTATCTAGCTTTTCCATTTAATCCAAGAACAACCTGAGTGTTCTAAGGTTCATCAATCATTCTTCATTGTCAGAAAGAATATCCACGGATCCCACCCTTTTTCGAGTGACTCACATGTTTTTATTTACTTAAATACCTTTCATTGCTATTTATTACTATTTAGTGCTATCTTCCACCTTGTTGGATCATTGAATACTGTTATTAGTGCTCACATCATTACCATTCGGTCAAATATATATATTATCTGTCATAAAACCGATAACCTTATCTTTTGGATATTATTATTAGCTAAGATTGACTCTTCTTTATCTAAATATAATTGGTTGAACCAAGACATGTATTTTTGATCAAACAAAAATAAGGAACAACAGAAATATCAAAATAATACGTAGTTATACTACGTGGTTTAGTATATCGTTTCATCGTTATTTCTTGTAGTAATTTACTCTTCATGCTATAACATATTTCCAACATTTTTGTCCTTTATTCCTATAGTATGCCTCGAATAAAATAGGTTAAATTATCAAGAAAGCCAGGTTATATCACGACCCAATACCCATTATAGGTCGTGATGGCGCCTTACGCCGCCGTCAGACAAGCCAACGTGATCGGTCAACTTAATTACTCATTTTGATTACTTTAAAATCATAATTCCCAATAATTAAATAGTATAGAAGCTGGTACTCGTAGAAAATTCGTGATATTATTTTTCCAATTCCTATATAAAAATATAAATTTCAAAGTGAAATGATAATAATTGCATGAACTACAATAAGGAACAATCAGTAGGAACCCCCAAAATCCGGTGTCACAAGTACATGAGCATCTACTAAGGAGTACAATAATAACACAACAACCGCCTGAAATACAAGTTAGACGGGGAAAATAAATAACTCTGATGGAGATTTTGTATGATGCGGATCGTAACAAGGAAATGCAGCTCACCAAAAAGTCCCCGCAAAAGTTGCGCCTCTGCACCCAGAGGATCACCGGAAGCAATGTGCAAACATAATAACATGCTCCAAAACCTCTCTAGCACCTCAAACCGATGCTCGTCGCTCCAAAACTAGTCAAACAATGTGCAAACAAAATAAAAATGTACTCTAATACTCATAATAAATCAATTCATAACAATTCCTAACTTCGCTCGAAAAGTCAATAAAATAAACCCTCAGGCCTACGTGCTCGGATTCCCAAAGTTTTCGAAGATAAACTTTACCCATAACACTACGAACTCAAATATATGGTTTATTCCCAATTCCATGTCCAATTTAGTGGTCAAAATTCAAAAATACCAAATTCTAGATTTTCTACCAAAATCTCAATTTTTTACTAAATTCCATGTTTAAATCCATATATAACCCATGTATTTAACTTGTAATAGGTGAAAAATCACTTACTTTGTGTTACTTGATGAAAATCCCCCCAAAATGGCTCCCCAAATTCGGCAAACCCAAGTGAAAAATGAAAGAAGAAGAGCCACATCCCGTTCTTAAAACAACTCTGCCCAACAATATTTTCGCATCTGCGGTCCCCTGGTCGCTTCTGCCATAGCCACTTCTGCGGCTTCAATCTTGCACCTGTGAGAACTCAGGCCAGGTCGGCGACCGCATCTGCGGTGCTTGTTGCGCACCTGCGCCTTGATAAATGGGGATTTTGACTACTTATTAGCACTTTTTAGCTCTCATTTTAGTCCAAAAGTATTTAATTGTATTTCCGAAAACTGATAAAATATGCTTAATTGTAGGAGTATTGGAAAATGAGCCACTAAGATGAAATCCAACTCAAAAAGGAGTGATCTGAACTCAAGGACAAAAATCAGGAACAGAAGCTCAAGTGCGGACCACCGATTTTTTTCTGCGGCCGCAAAATGTGAAGGAAATTTAACATAGTCCAAGTGCAAAGTGCAGACCGCACAATTATTGTGCGGCCGTAGAAGCTATGCAAGAGCTAAAGTTCAGAGAGTCTCATTTCAATCTCAAAAAGAAATGCGGACCGCACAATAATTTTGCGGCCGCAGAAATCAACTACGCGGCCGCACTCAGAAATGTGCGGTCCGCAGAAGAGTCCTATGCGGTTGCACCAAAACTTGTGCGGAACGCAGAATATGAGAGATGCGGCTGCAATCCAGAATTGTGCGGCCGCAGAGTCAAGTCCTGTCAAGACTGAAGAGAAGTACGGACCGCACATGGAATTGTGCGGCCGCAAAACCTCCGAAAGGGCATTTTTATTCGAAAATTCCAGCTTTGTATAAATAGACTAGTTTCACGAAATTAGGTCAAGTATGAAATATTGAAAGTCCTGTATCCGTTTTTACTTGCCTCTTTAGGCAACTTTTGCTTACTTTGGTGATTTAACATTGAAATTTTATCTTTTAATCTTGCAATATGAGTTTTATCATCTTTTCTTCTTTATTTTGTTCTATACCCATTATGAGTAGTTAGATTTCTAGCTAGGGTTGTGACCCAACCCTAGTGTGTAAATCTAATGGATGTTTGATTTATGGCTTGGTTATGGTTGGGAGTTTATTATTTAGCCTTGTTCTTGCTTTTGATTGTATTATTAATGGTTGCAAATATTAGTTCATGCCTATTTGACTTGGTCTCTTCTTGAAAAGAGAGACTTAGTCTAGAAAATCCTGGCTAACAAGAATTTAGGACAAAATCAAGAGATTGATAGTCCCAATTAAAGGGTTGAACCTAGAGATAGTAAAACCCGACTTGAGCATTTTATAACCTATTTTGTTCAATATTCATTTGGATTTGAGAAAGCCAAATTGGGTAAAATCACTCTCTTATCGAGAGGTATTGAGTGGGTACTTGAGTGTTGATAGCTATAATATACACCGACCAAGGAAACAAGCTTTTACAGTTTACAACCCATTAGGCAAACACCTAGGTGTAGGTCATAGCCCTAGGCCTTTTACACTATCTTAAAGCAACAACAAAAATAATTTCTTAGTTTTAATTATTTATCTTGCAATCTTAGTTTAAACTAGATCTAGAATCAACCAAATATTGTGGAAGTGTAATTTAAGATAGTTCAAGCTCATTCACCATATTATATACTTCTAAATCTCATTCATATAGCTCCCTGTGGAATTCGACCCCGACTCTCTGTTGGATATTACTATTGCATCAACCATTTCATAACCTTAAATAGAGGTGTGACTTGGACGAGTTCAGTTTTTGGTGCCGTTGCCGGGTTTAGCTATATATTTGGTTTTGTGTGTGAATTGTCTTCTTTTCCTTCCGTGTTACTAATCTTTTTGGTGAAACAATTGTAGGTGAAATAATGGCTCTCAACAACAATGATCCTCTCGGAAACATGCCTTTGGGGGATGTGGACGTGGAAGATGACCAAGTAGAAGAGGTTCCTCTTGAACCTCAAGCAAATACACGAGGCTGACCGCCTCAAGACAACGTTCCCGTTCCACCCCCAACTCCACCAAGAGCGGCTCCACACCGGGTGTTGCCGAATGAAGGGTATGCAAGTGCCATAGTCCTGCCCCGCATTAGGGCGGGAAACTTTTAAATCACAAATGTTATGCTCATATTGCTAGAGCAACGGGGATTCTTCACCGGGGCTCCGAATCAAAATGCGTACAAACACTTGAAAGGGTTTGTGGACACTTGCTGGGGGAGTAAACAGACAAACGTCTCTGAGGATTCTTTAAGGTTGAGGCTATTTCCTTTCTCTCTATGGGGGAAAGCCTTGGACTGGTTAGAAAGGTTTCCAAACCATTCCATACATACATGGGATGAATTGGCGAAGAAATGTATTTCCAAGTTCTTTTCTCCCGGGCATATGGCTACTCTTAGCGACGAGATTCTAGCATTCAAACAAGAACCCAATGAGCCGTTGCATGAAATATGGGAGAGGTACTGAACTATGGTGAAAGAGTGCCCAAACAATGACACGACGGAGGCCATGATTCAACAAACTTTCTATAGGGGGATCAATACTACCAATCAATGCGTGGTCAACTAACTTGCCAGTGGAAGTTTCATGACAACACCATATGAAGAAGCTTGTGAGATCTTAGATGAAATGGAGGATACTTCATCGGCATGGCAAAGTAGAGCAAATATTGCTCAAGGTGATCCAAACATGATTCACCTACATAAAGAATTACGTGATCATAGGCAAGCAATTGCCGAGTTGACCACCACAATGAATCAATTAGCCAAGGATCAACTTCAACAAGTGCAAGGTCCTAAGCAAGTCAATGCAATGGAGGGAGTTAATATGATGGTAAACAAGATAAGGCAAAAGGGTCCTCAAGTGCAAAACCGTGCGGAACATTATGTGCAAGAAGATAGTGGATTTGATCAAGATGAATCTTACAATGAACAAGAAGAGGAAGTACAATATGTGAACAACTTCCAAGGGCAAAGAAACAACTCTGAAGGCTCGAATCAACAACAATGGCGACCTCATGGTAATCAAGGGAATTGGAATTGTAGCAACCAAGGTAATTGGAATGGTGGTAACAACCAAGGGAATTGGAACAATCAAAACAATCAAGGAAATTGGAATGGTCAATATAACCAAGGCAATTGGAGTGGCAATAGTAAAGGATATTGGGGAGGCAACAATCAAGGGGGATGGAACAATAACCAAGGAAATTGGGGGTCGGGATTTCAAAGGCCCCCGATGTATCAATAATTGAGCAACCCGTCTCCTTATCCTTCCCATGGTCCAAGCTCTTCCAACAATGAGATGGGACGAATTGAGAACATGTTAAAGCAAATGATGGAGAAGAATACCGACTCCGATGCCCAACTAGCCTCTCACAACACTTCAATTCGCAATTTGGAAGTTCAATTGGGTCAAATCTTGCAAGCTTTAAACACTCGTCCTAAGGGGGCACTACCAAGTGATACGGTGGTGAACCCAAAGGGTGGGAACAACACGGGACATGACATGGCTGTTACTACAAGGAGTGGAAAAGATGGGGATGCACACACCTCAAGTCAAAGGAAAATTGTGGATGATGAGCAAGTGGTACAAGAAGATGAGATCCTGAACAATATGGTGCAAGCAAATGATGAAATAAGAATTGATATTGATGACAATGTGGAGGAGACTCAAGACGAAGTGAACCCGTCTTGGGAGCACATTGTTGACATACCAAAATCGGTAAAGCCAAAGGCTAAGGAACCAATGCCAAGGCCTCCTCCTCCATATCCTCAAAGGCTTGCCAAGAAAAATGGCGAGAATCAATTCAAAAAGTTCATTGACATGATGAAGAGTCTATCTATTAATGTGCCATTGGTTGAGGCTTTGGAGCAAATGCCCGGTTATTCAAAGTTCATGAAGGACTTGGTGACAAAGAAACGGTCGATGAATTGTGAAACTATAAAGATGACTCATCAAGTGAGTGCAATTGTGCATTCAATGGCTCCTAAATTGGAAGATCCCGGTGCTTTCACAATCCCTTGTACCATTTGAAGTGCCAACTTTGCTAAAGCTCTTTGTGATCTTGGGGCAAGTATCAATTTGATGCCCTATTCGGTTTTCAAGACTTTGGGAATTGGGCAACCAAGACCCACATCTATGAGATTACAAATGGCGGATCGTACCATGAAGAGACATTGTGTATAATTGATGATGTATTGGTTCGTGTTGATAAATTCATTATCCCAGTGGATTTTGTTATTCTTGATTGTTAAGTGGACTATGAGGTACCGATTATTCTTGGTAGACCTTTCCTTGCTATGGGAAATGCTCTTGTTGATGTGGAAGCCGGTGAACTCACTTTCCGGGTGAGTGATGAAAAGGCGATGTTCCACGTGTGCAAATCTATGAGGCAACCGAATAGCAATAAAGTATGTGTGTGGACTTGGTGACCGATGTTATTATTGATGATACAAGTGCCACAATTAATGTGGGTGACATGTTGGAGGCCGTTTTGCTAAATTTTGATGATGGGGAAATGGATGGTTCCATGGAATGTGTAAATTCTTTGCAAGGGATGGGGTCATACAATTATGCACCTCGGAAACTTTCCTTGGATCTTGAAAATAGAAAAACTCCTCCTACAAATCCTTCAATTGAAGAGCCTCCTATCTTTGGAGTTGAAGCCATTGCCTCCACATCTCAGGTATGAATATCTTGGCCCTTGGTCTACTTTACCGGTTATTCTTTCCTCTTGTTTGACTAACGTGCAGGTTGACTCTACATTGGCGGTGCTCAATAAGAGGAAGAAAGCTATTGGGTGGACTTTGGCGGATATTCGGGGAATAAGCCCCGTATTTTGCATGCACACGATAAATTTGGAGGAAGATGCCAAACCCTCCATTGAACATCAAAGAAGACTCAATGAAGCAATGCAAGAGGTGGTAAAAAAGGAGATCATAAAGTGGTTGGATATCGGGGTTGTCTACCCCATTTCTGATAGTTCGTGGACTTCTCCAGTACAATGTGTTCCGAAGAAGGGGGGCATAACTATGGTCACCAATGATAAGAATAAGTTGATTCCAACAAGAACAGTGACCGAGTGGAGAGTGTGTATGGACTATCGGAAACTAAACAAAGTCACAAGGAAAGACCATTTCCCATTACCCTTTCTTGACTAAATGCTTGATAGGTTGGCCGGCCGGGCATTCTATTGCTTTCTAGATTGATATTCCGGCTACAATCAAATCCTTATTGCCCCAGAAGATCAAGAGAAAACAACCTTCACTTGTCCCTATGGCACTTTCGCTTTCAAGCGGATGCCATTTGGCTTATGCAATGCACCAGTAACTTTTCAACAGTGTATGATGACGATCTTTACGGATATGGTAGAGGAATACCTTGAAGTCTTCATGGATGACTTTTCGGTCGTCGGGAATTCCTTTGATGATTGCTTGGCAAATTTGGATAAGGTCTTGGCAAGATGTGAAGAGACAAACTTGGTGTTGAATTGGGAGAAATTCCATTTCATGGTCGAGGAGGGTATTGTACTTGGCCACAAGATTTCAAAGAATGGGATTGAGGTCGACAAGGCAAAAATAAAGGCGATTTCTAAACTTCCACCTCCAACATCCGTGAAGGGCGCGAGAAGTTTCTTGGGTCACGCGGGGTTCTACTGGCGTTTCATAAAGGATTTTTCCAAGGTAGTGAACCCTTGTGCAAGCTTTTGGAGAAAGATGCTAACTTTCACTTCAATTATGATTGCATGAGAGCATTCAAATTGCTCAAGTTCAAGTTGACAACTACTCCCATTATCACCGCCCCGAATTGGAGCATTCCTTTTGAGCTCATGTGTGATGCTAGTGATGTGAAGGTTGGAGTAGTTCTGGGGCAACGTATCAACAAGATCTTTCATCCGGTATACTATGCTAGCAAGACAATGAATGATGCCCAAGTCAATTACACTGTGACCGAAAAAGAGATCCTTGCCATTGTGTTTGCTATTGAGAAGTTTCGCTCATACTTGATGGGTGCAAAAGTGATTGTCCACACAGATCATGCGACACTTCATTAACTTATGAGAAAGAAAGATTCCAAATCCCGGTTGATGAGATGGGTGCTTTTTTTGAAAGATTTTGACATAGACATCCAAAACCGAAAAGGAAGTGAAAACCAAGTGGCGGACCACTTGTCTCGTTTGGTGGAGGAGGGGAGGCCGCATGATGGCCTTAAAATCAATGATTCCTTCCCCTATGAGCAACTCTTAGCCATTTCAATGGAAGAGTTGTCATGGTTCGCGGATCTAGCAAATTTTCTTGTGAGTGGTATCATCCTGGATGAGTTCTCTTCAAACCAAAGGAAGAAGCTCAAACGAGATTGTCAAGACTATTATTGAGATGAACCGTACCTTTTTCAGATTTATACGGATGGAGTGATTAGAATATGTGTAGCGGAGGAGGAACAATGTGAAATTCTTGGGGCTTGTCATTCTTCGCCATATGGTGGTCACCATGATGGAGCAAGAATGGCGACCAAAGTGTTAAGTTGCAGTTTCTATTGGCCCACTCTTTACAAGGATGCAAGTGATCTCGTCAAGCGTTGTGATGAATGTCAAAGGGGCGGTGAAATCTCAAAGAAAAATGAAATGCCCCTCACCATCATTTTGGAGATTGATATTTTCGATGTGTGGGGTATTGACTTCATGGGTCCCTTTGTGAGTTCTTGTGGAAACACCTACATCTTTGCAGCTGTTGATTATGTATCAAAATGGGTTGAGGTCGTTGCTCTAGCCAACAATGAAGCAAGAAGTGTGGTGGCATTTTTTAACAAGAATATTTTCACAAGGTTAGGTACTCTGCGGGCTATCATAAGCGATAAGGGTCGCATTTTTGTAACAAAGCTTTTGACACCTTGCTTAGCAAGTATGGTGTCACTCATAAAGTTACGACTCCCTATCACCCTCAAGCAAGTGGTCAAGTGAAAGTCTCCAACCGGGAGATAAAGAATATTTTGTCCAAAATAGTGAATGCTAATCGGACAGATTGGTCAAAGAAACTTGATAATGCACTATGGGATTATCGGACTGCTNCTGTGTTTGCTATTGAGAAGTTCCACTCGTACTTGATGGGTGCAAAAGTTATTGTCCACACGGATCATGCGGCACTTTGTTACCTTATGAGCAAGAAAGATTCCAAAGCCCGGTTCATGAGGTGGGTGCGTTTTTTGCAAGAGTTTGACATAGACATCCAAGACCGAAAAGGAAGTGAAAACCAAGTGGCGGACCACTTGTCTCATTTGGAGGAGGAGGGGAGGCCGCATGATGGCCTTGAAATCAATGACTCCTCTCCCGATGAGCAACTCTTAGCCATTTCAATGAAAGAGGTGCCATGGTTCGTGGATCTAGCAAATTTTCTTATGAGTGGTATTATCCCGGATGGGTTCTCTTCAAACCAAAGGAAGAAGCTCAAACGGGATTGCCAAGACTATTATTGGGATGAACCGTACATTTTCCGAATTTATACGGATGGAGTGATTAGAAGATGTGTACCGGAGGAGGAACACTGTGAAATTCTTGGGGCTTGTCATTCTTCGCCATATAGTGGTCATTATAGTGGAGCAAGAACGCCGACCAAAGTGTTAAGTTGCGATTTCTATTAGCCCACTCTTTACAAGGATGCAAGTGATCTCGTCAAGTGTTGTGATGGATGTCAAAGGGCCGGTGGAATCTCAAAGAAAAATGAAATTCCCCTCACCACCATTTTGGAGATTGATATTTTCGATGTATGGGGTATTGACTTCATGGGTCCCTTTGTGAGTTCTTGTGGAAACACCTACATCTTGGTAGCTATTGCTTATATGTCAAAATGGGTTGAGGCCGTTGCTCTACCTAACAGTGAAGCGATAAGTGTGGTGGCATTTTTGAAAAAGAATATTTTCACAAGATTTGGAACTCCAAGGGATATCATAAGTGATGTGGGATCGTAGTTTAGCAACAAAGCTTTTGATACCTTACTCACCAAGTATGGTGTCACTCATAAAGTTACGACTCCCTATCACCCTCAAGCAAGTGGTCAAGTAGAAGTCTCCAACCGAGAGATAAAGAGTATTTTGTCCAAAACAGTAAATGCTAATAGGACGGATTGATCAAAGAAGCTTGATGATGCACTATGGGCTTATCAGACTGCTTTCAAAACTCCTATCGGGATGTCTCTATACCGGTTGGTGTTTAGAAAAGCTTGTCACCTTCCGGTGGAACTTGCACACAAGGCCATGTGGGCTTTGAAGAAGCTAAGTCTTGATTGGGATGCAGCTACCGCATTGCGGGTTGCACATTTGAATGAGCTAGATGAATTCCGGTAACATGCATATACAAGTTCATCCTTATACAAGGAAAAGATTAAGTATCTCCCTGACAAGTACATTCAGAACAAGGAGTTTAAAGAAGGTGATCTTGTGTTGTTGTTCAATTCACGATTGAAGATGTTTCCCGAAAAGTTGAAATCCAAATGTAGTGGTCCCTTTGAAATTGTGGGTGTGACACCTTTTGGTGCATTGGACTTGAAGAACAAAAATGATTAGGTATTCAGAGTCAATGGTCTCCGGGTGAAGCATTATTTGGGACAAGCTGATGATGGCCACGTGGTGGCAGTGATTCATTTGAAGTGATGGTAATCTGCGTCGTGCTGCGACGTTAAATCAGGCGCTTCTTGGGAGGCAACCCATGTTTCTTTTTCTTGTTCTTTTTCTTCTTCTTTAGATAGATCTTCTTTTGTGCTAACTGGTTTTTAAGTGTGTTGCAGGAATGATTATGCTTTGCAGGGACTATGCTCAGAAAAAATGGCTAAGTGTGAAAAAAGTGCGGATCACACAATTTTGAATGCCACAGTAGAAAGGGATCTGCGGCTGCACAACTGGAGATTAAAAAATTGCAAACTCTCTGAAGTTTGCCTGTCAGAGAAATGGCCAAAGTGCATCCGCACAACGAAAAGTGCGGTCCGCACCAAAATCTGCAACCGCATTAAAAAATGTGCGGATCGTAGATCAACAAAGGGTAAATGTGTAACAGGTAAAGGAGTACGGATCGCACATTAAATTGTGCGGCCGCACTCATCTCTTGAACTCTTGACCTAACCGGTCAAGTATAAATAGTAGCCTTCTCACTACTGTTGAGACTTTACGAACTTTGAACATTTAACACAAAGGCAAACACAGTGCACTCAACTGATTCACACATCTAACACTCATTTAATCATCTTTGATCACTCCTTAACACCACTTCATCACTGGTATGTTCAAATCATCCTTAGAATTTTTCAATTTTCTTAATTTAGTTGATAATTTGTTTAGTTATTTCCAATTGTCAAATTCATAACCATGTGGACTGTATTTTGTGTGGTTAAACTCCTAATTTCTATCTGGGGGATAGGTATTTGGTTTATATAGTTTAATTTCTACTACCATGTCCAAATTGTGCGTAAAAGTAGAAACCCTAGAATCTGCCCGATAAAGTTTTGAATTGTGCGACCGCATAAGGAATTGTGCGGTCCGTAGATCAGTAGGCTAGGGCATTTGGTGTAGAATGATTGTGCGGATCTCACTTGAAATTGTGCGGTTCACAGAAATTCAACCGCGACCGCAGAAAAGTGTGTGCGGCCGCAGATCAAGCAATTCTCTGTCTTCAGAGAGTTGTCATTTTTGAAGTTTCAATGTGCAGCCGTACCCAAAATTGTGCGGTCCGCATAAATTGAACCGCGGCCGCAGAAACGTGTGTGCGGTCGTAGATCAAGCAATTCTCTGTCTTCAGAGAGTTGTCATTTTTGAAGTTTCAATGTGCGGCCGCACCCAAAATTATGCGGATCACAGAATCATCACTGCGATCACACTTTCAAATTGTGCGGTCTGCACAACCCCATCTGTGGCTGCACTAAAAAATGTGCGGTCCGCACTTCCTCAACCTGCAACATGTTTTGTTCTGAAAACTTTCTGCTCACCTGCACTTAACTAGAACTGAATCTTACTGCTATTTTGTGCAGAATATGGTTAGATCACGTGGTCGTGGTGATACATCAAAAGGGAGGGGTGAAACTTCCAGAGGCATAGGCAAAAACACCTTACCCCTCGCCCTCAAAAAAGTGACGAGTAAGAAGGCAACAACAGGCCGAGGTAGACAGCTAGAGCCCTCCGAATCAAGTTCATATGCCCCGTCTAGGGAAGCATCGGAGGGCGACTCAGTGCAAAGGCAGCCTGCTGTGCAATCACAGCCACAACTTCCCCCAGGATAGATACCGATTGAGAAATGAGCCTACCTCTTCTGAGAGTACTTCTGAGGGGCCGGAAGGGAATAATCAGGCTTCGGAGCCTTCATCTACACATGCTCCCGACACACAGGCTACTACAGTGGAGGTGGATAAAATCCCAGATGATGGCCGAAGGGGGAGGGGGAGGGGTGATACCAGAGTTGCAGGCCTGGAGAGGTAAAAGAAGAAGGAAGTTTAGGAAGATAGGTTTGTGAGCCTGACTGCATTCAACAGGTTCGGAGAGTGGTGGCCGCAGAGATCGCTCACTCTTGAGCGGCAGCTTGTGTTGAAAGATCTGGATTGATATAACCCAAATGTGTTAAGACAATTTCGGGAAATAAAAGGGTGGAAATGGTTCACTCAAAGTGTAGTGGATGCCAAAGAGCACTTGGTCCGGGAATTTTATGCCAATGTGGCACACATCAAGAAGGGGACCAAAGTGATGAAAGTGAGGAACTTGAAAGTGAGGTTTGACCAAACCACCCTGAACACATACCTAAGGTTGGAGGATGTGGAGCCAGTGCAATACTTGGAAAAACTGGCTATGGGCGATGCAGCTCGCCCATGGCTAGCTGAGCTTCTGGCAGCTCCGGAACCACCACCATGGATACAACAGGGATTCCAATTCAGCGGAACACCCTAAATTTTGAGGCAAAGGGATGGCAGACATTTGTGTGTAGCAGAATAGACCCATGCCGGAATGAAACAAATCTACCAATACCGCGAGCAGTGCTAGTCGCCTCAATCATGGCTGGGTACCCAATCAATGTGGGTCCTGTGATATCGGTCAACATGTCCTTGATTCCCAGGCAATGTGACACCTCCTACCCGTATCCCAACACTATCACTGAGTACCTCACAGATGCGGGGGTGGGACCAAGGGATTTTGACACCAAGGTGAAGGCGAAGAAGCCTTTATCGTGGTATTCATTAATGGATAGTGGAAACCCAAAGAAGATGGGTAAGCCCTCTACTACTGCAGGCCAGTATGATGAGCCTCCCGGGGTAGCTGCTAGGATAGTTGACATGCCATCTACTTCAGCAAATCCTTCTGATAGTGCAACATCTATGCATCCACCTCTTTCTTCAGGTCCTTCAGCATCAATGCCTTCCACATCGGTTTTAAAGCCAGTGCCCATGCCTGCTCATACATTAACTGCGCTGCGAGTCTCCCAAACACTGGCGAGCCTCAACAACTAGATGCAGACAGCCACTACAAAGTTGACTGACATATCCAGTGCTGTTGCAGCACAGTCATCCATCTCGGCACCCCAGATTCCTTCGACAGTGGATGACGCATTAAAGAAGATCTTGGAGAACCAGACCACCATCATGAACACCCTGGTAGCACATGGCATAGTGATTGAGGAGCTCGGGAAGTAGGTAAAGAAAATGAAGTAATCCCAGGTGTCCAAGAAATCAGTTGACAGACTGATGAGAGAGGTGACTAAGATAGCAGCAGCTGGTGACCTTCCATTTGACATGCTGATGGGGACAGACCCAGTAGCACCAGTAGATCCAGCTGGCTAGTCTGAGGAGCCAGACATGGTTACCGACACTGCTGAGGCAGTACGCCAGATGTTTACTAACCCAGTTACTCCCAGAGCTGGGGATGATGATATCCAGTTAGAGGAGACTGAGGACGGTGACGCTGCTATGGACACATAGATGTCCAAGGCCACATAGGGAGTCCTCTTTACTCTTACCTTTCCTTATTCTTATTTTTTAAGTATTGGGGACAATGCTTATTTTTATTCAAGGGGTGGAGTTTATTTGATATTTGGATATTTGACATTTGGTTTGTAATAACTGATAACATTTTCCTCTTTCCTTTTATTTAGGTATATATTCTTCCCTCTTTCTCTATTGATGTATATATTCTATCTTTTCCCCTCTTAGTATGCACATTTATTTATGTCTTTAGTAGCTTTATTTGTAGCTTCTTCATTTTGTTTTCTTATTTAGTTTATGTTTAATTTTGTAGCTTCTTTTTATGTTTTTAGTAGTCAATAAGCCTATGGTATTTTTAATGCCACGGTTCTTTCCAAAGGTAGTTTTTGTGTGAACCGAGTGATTCTTCCCAACGATGGATGGCATGACAACCTTCTTAAGGGAGTGAGTCCGTTTTTGATATTTAGGTAAGAATAGTAGTAGTAATGAATAAAAGAGTCAAACATGCTTCACTTGGTACCAACACACTTAACTACGTGTTTATGGTTAAAAACAAGTTTTTCGGGAAAGAAGTAGCTCTAATTAGCAACCTTGTGACTCTTGCATTGACTTAGGCAATCATCGAATGGTTTAGTCGAGCCATAGTAATTTTCAATCTTGAATATGGTTGTTGTGGGCCCTCGACTCTATCCTTTTTAACATTCCAGTTGTGTGAGAGGTGAGATGATTTTGTTGCAAGTCCAAGTACCCGTGCAAATGGTCTAGAACTTGCGCTGAATGTGTTTCTAGGCAAAATTTTAAGTTTTGCTTGGCTTAAGAAGTGATTGTAGGCTCTCCTTGACCCGCTTGAAATTTTCCATGACCCGCCGAAGTTGTTATCCCTAGTCAACCCATTTGAGCCTAAAACCTTTCTCATTTGATAAACATGTTACAAGCCTTTACCCGTTTTGTAGTGACCCTCTCTTGGCACCCGAGCTTTCCTTAACACTCTTGAGAAATAATTGGTTAAAACATAAGTTTGAGAGAGAAACGAGTAGTTTGAAAAAGGTATAAAGGCACAAAAAGAGAAAAGAAATGAAGAAAAGGGAAGGCAAGAAAAATAAAGAAGAACAAAAAGAAAAAAATGCAAAAAAGAAAGTGAATAAGTTGAAAAATTGAAGGGATTTCAAAGAATAGTAATGATGCAAAGCATGGAGAAAACAAAGGAGGAAATGAATATCATAACCAAAAAAGAGTAATGCTAAGTCTTTCTAACCCGCCTATGGGAAAGAAAATGCCTCATAAAAGTGGCATAGCATGAGCCGTAAGAGAAAGTGGAGTGCTTAAGGAAAGATGAACCCGTTCTATCCTAGTATATCCAACCTTAGTCCAAAAGCCTTCATTACATTCCTAAAACGCCCTACGTTATTTCAAGCTGAGTGAGCTTACATTAGTGGTGATTTACATGGGAGGCAAGCTTATGGTACTTAAAGCCGTACTTGCAACATTCTTTTGAGAGAGATGAGCGAACCTTTCACAAAACTTTAAATTGAGTGTTACATACTTAAGTGAGGTGCAAACGGAGAGTAGAAGAAGAGGAGTTTGGGATCCATAATGACCTACATGAAAGATCGAGCTTCCTTGATGAATAAAGTTAACTCCTGATGCTCAAGTGTCACATTAGAACTATTTGTGCTTTAAACTTCAAATCATTTCCTTGTTGATAATTCATAAGTGTTGTCGGTAATTGTTGGTCCTAATTGATGTGTTTTTGATACACCTCAGATTAGCTGGAATAGCTCTTATCTTGTGGAGATGGGAATTACCTTATTTGCTTGCGGACAAGCAAAAGCTTAAGTTTGGGGGAGTTGATAAGTGGGAATTTTGACTACTTATTAGCATTTTTTAACTCTCGTTTTAGTTCAAAATGATTTAATTGTATTCCCGAAAACTGATGAAATATGCTTAATTGCAGGAGTATTGGAAAATGAGCCACTAAGATGAAATCCAACTCAAAAAGGAGTGATCTGAACTCAAGGACAAAAATCAGGTACAAAAGCTCAAGTGCGGACCGCAGATTTTTATCTGCGGCGACAGAATGTTAAGGAAATTTAACAGAGTCCAAGTGCAAAGTGCGGGCCACACAATTTTTGTGCGGCCGCAGAAGCTATGCAAGATCTAAAGTTCAGAGAGTCTCATTTAAATCTCAAAAAGAAATGCGGACCGCACAATAATTGTGCGTCCGCAGAAATCAGCTACGCGGCCGCACTCAAAAATGTGCGATCCGCAGAAGAGCGTTGTGCAGCCACACCAAGAATTGTGCGGACCACAGAATATGAGAGATGCGGCCGCAATCCAGAATTGTGCGGCCGCAGAGTCAACTCCTGTCAAGACTGAAGAGAAGTGCGGACCGCACATGGAATTGTGCGGCCACAGAACCTCCAGAAGGGCATTTTTGTCCAAATATTCCAGCTTTGTATAAATAGACTTGTTCGACTTGAGCATTTTATCAACGGTTTTGTTCAATACCCATTTGGACTTGAGAAAGCCAAATTAGGCGAAATCACTCTCTTACTGAGAGGTATTGAGTGGGTACTTGAGTGTTGATAGCTACAATACACCCCGACCAACGAAACAAGCTTTACAGTTTACAACCCATTAGTCAAACACCTAGGTGAAGGTCATAGCCCTCGGCCTTTTACACTATTTGAAAGCAACAACAAAAATAATTTCTTAGTTTTAATTATTTATCTTGCAATCTTTGTTTAAACTAGATCTAGAATCAACCAAATATTGTGGAAGTGTAATTTAAGATAGTTCAAGCTCATTCACCACAATATATACTTCTAAATCCCATTCATATAGCTCCCTGTGGAATTCGACCCCGACTCTCTGTTGGGTATTACTATTGCATAGACCTTTTCATAACCTCAAATAGAGGTGTGACTTGGACGAGATCACGCCCCCACTTCTGTGATTCCCCTTCGCAGGTGAGGTTCCGCTTCTGTGGCAAAAATGACCGCATCTGTGGTCCCAGCACTTTCCAACCAAAATCCGCTCTTGCGCTTGCCTGGTCACTTCTGCGGTGTCGCATAAACGACCCTTTTTTTGCAGGTGCGATTACACCATTTCCCAGCTGCCTCAGCAGTTCTCCCAAGTCCAAAATCGATCTGTTTCCAATCTGATTTGCACCCGAGGCCCCTGGGGTCCCGTCCAAACATACCAACGCATCCCAAAACACATTACAAACTTAGTCGAGGCCTCAAATCATGCCAAACAACATCAAAACTACAAAGCGACGGTTGAAATCCTTCTTTTAACTTTCAAACTTCCAAACTTCGACGAACGCATCCGAACCATATCAAAATATTTCAGAATGATGCCAAAGTTTGCGTGCAACTCACAAATCACGATACGAACCTATTCCAAGGCTCGGAACCCCAAACGGACATCGATAACATCAAAATCAACTTCAAACCAAACTTATGAAATTCTAAAACATTCAAAAATGCCAACTTTCTATAATAAGCGCCGAAATGCTCCCGGACCACCCGATACTCAACCCGAACATACGCCTCAGTCTGAAATCATCATACGATACTATTGGAACTTTTAAATCTCGATTTTGAGGTCGTTTACTTAAAATTCAAATCTTAATCAATTCTTCCAACTCAAAGCTTCCGAAATTAGAATTTTCCATCCGAATCATCTTTGAACTTCCCGAAATTCAATTCCGACCACATGTACGAGTCATAATACCAGAAGTGAAGCTACTCAAGGCCTCAAATCATTGAACGATGCGCTAGAGCTCAAAACGACCGGTCGATTCGTTACATTCTCCCCCACTTAAACATACGTTCGTCCTCAAACGTGCCAAGAACTGCACTGGAGTTGTCCAAAATTACTGTTTTACACCTTGTGCACCTACCCTTGCCACTACAACCCATGTGAACATATTAGCTTGAGCCAGACTGAAGACTCTTCCTCTTTATTCAGTCAATGAGCCTTAAAACAAATTCCAACCTCTGAATTCCTCTATAGGACCTGATTCTAATATACGAACACCGTATAAATCCTTACACACTGCACCTAACATGACCGTGCTCCTCCGCTGAAATCACACCATGCACCACATACGTCGCTTGTCCATAACAACATCCTCTGACAACAATAGCTACAATTCCACGAATCCGATGCCCACAACACACCTCATGACGCATATAAGTCTTGTTCCAACTTTCGCAATACTGCCATGACGGAAGAGATGCGTAGAAACTAATAACCACCTGCCGAATCAACAAATCATTAAGTCTATCCTCCTGATAAGGACCATTACCTCATTCTGAACTGAATAACGATATTTGCTCTTTAATATACCCTACATAACTCCGATCGCACTGATCCCCGTTCCAATAACCTCGTCTCACCCAGTACAAGCTGTTCTGGCTATAAGCCACTTAAAATACTGCCAAACTTCTCCTACGACGCCAACAATGCGCCAACAACTACAAACTGGAATGCGATACATAAGGAAAGACGAACTCTGGAAAGGACCTACCCAGCCCGCGTAACGAATAAGACGGTCGAACAGACGCTATGAACCCTTCTCAGAGAATGAGAAACAAAATACACAAGAATAGATATAGGGAACCGTACTCAATATCTCACTGTTGCGGCATGCAGCCCGATCCAAACAACATACCCGTGGAAGCGTGCCACTCGATCCACACATAGCCATAAATAAGGAAATACTCATCAAGCCCTAATGCTTATACCTAAAAAGTACCGAATATCGACCACAAGCACGCCAAGTGCAAAAATACAGCCATGTAGAGACGGATAGCGCCATATGCTACGAAATCCAAGCACAACCAAGGTGCGATAAATAACCTGCATCTCGAGAGCCATCCTGCTCAAATAACACCACAAGCTACACGAGACCACAACACAAGTGCGGATAATCAAGCTGTCTCACAACCCACATGGCACAATAGAGTATTACATAGAATAACTGACTATGGGAATAACATCCAATACCCGAAGACTCCTCCATAAGCAACGCTATGCTGAATGAACACATCCGTCCCGATGTCAAGCACACATTCACATTAGACCCATCTACGGACCTCAAGCCGATTCTAATCATACTATACAAGGCTAATAACCTTTCAAGGATCCACAATAACATTTTCCATGACACATAAGAACAACCGTCAAATCCGGAACAAACTCACACAATCCACAGCCCAAGGAATAGAATGCCTTTCAGGCATAAACTCACATTTGCGATATTACTATAATCTCCATACTTGGTTTTAACCTTTCACAATTAAATGACTAACATGCCGCACTTATATAATTTCCTCGTTGGGCACACTTCCATGACCTTCCGCACCAGGTGGCAAAATCTGCGCCTCCATACCACCAACCATACTAATTTTGTAAGGCAAATCACAATACGCAAATCAATACACAATGCCTCTTCCATAGAACACCATCCTCAGGCGACACTAAGATAACGCCAGCTTACTCTAAACATCTGCATTCTTCCCTGCTCATCCGAGCTCGTGACATTCTTACCAATGTCGAACCGCGATCTTGATTCTCCACTTTCCATTCCCATGCCACTCACTTCACCTATCATGCCGCTATGCGAGAGTACTAGAATTTCATCATAACTCCTAAACCACCAATAGAATAAACACTTTCCCGTCTAGAACCCCTTTCACTCAACACATTTCAGAGGAACAATGGCAACATGCAACCAAATTCCTATAATCGCAGAAAAATATAAACCTTAAGTTGTGGTCTAAACCGCCATAGCTCTTCCGGGATCCATCTACACATAACAAGTCCATTATAATCAAATACCTCCAAATAGATCAATATACGGTGGTTGTCAAGCCCGCACATACAACCACGAATCACCTATATAGCTTACATACCGAATGAACTGATCACTGCCACAATCACGCTGATTTAAACCATTACTAACCGACCCAAATCCTTCCAATTCACTCTTGACTTGCCTTAGAAATAATAATAGCTCCATTTAAAACATTGCAAACTCGACTAGCACTCATCCCGAGTGACTCGAATCACGAGACCACATCGTCTCGATACTCGTGAACCACCTCATATTCTCCTCATGCGTACAATAGCATCTCAAACTGGTACACCCATTCTAGAAGACCTTCTGTGAATCCGAAGCCATTTCTCCAATTCCCCCATTACTACTCCACAGACCTGATGATAACATAGAAAAATTCCCCAAGTATTCTTCATACTCCGTTGCAAAAATCCCGGTCCTCAGTCACACAACGAACCCGAAATTCTTATACACCAGACTTTAATTCTTGAACCCTCTAGGACCATTGGTGAGAGTCACCCACTCTGACCTGGTCCCGAATATAACCAAACTCCAACGCTCTGCTAGCACATGAACACCCTATCAAAGAAGCAACCGTCTGAATTCTTTTCCTTGTACATTACATCCACAAGAAGCATAAACTCTGAGTCTTTCCAAAACCTGCACCTCAATCGATAAGGCGAAGTATAGCACACTTTCATCAAGTTCCTTTCTCGAATTACTCCCGATGTTTTCTTTTCTTTGTCATAAATAATCCACCAATGCACCGATACCCAGAAACCGCACAAGCAGACAACCACACGATCTAATCGTAGACGGTGGGCTCCCCAACTTAGCTTTAAGCTATCGTCACATAATGTAGATCCCACAATGATTTCTCCTTCTCGATTACTATGATCTCGCACCGTTAACCCACCAAATTTCTCAAAATCTTTTGTTAAGATTTTTATGAAACATTCCGAATTATCGGCTACAATTGTATACTCGACCTTCTGTTAGGTAGTAAGTAGAACTCTTCATATAAACCTCATCAAAATCATGCAACCGCTAACCTGCTCACAAGAGATAACCCACCTGTGAAATTCCATGCCGACGTCTTCCAACAACGCTACACCGGTTATAACTACCACAAGTCCAGTAAACCTTCCTGAGACCATGCTCATCCACCAGTTTGTACAAGTATGTTCCTTCCCCATTAACATCACTGAAGGTCCGACAATACCTTCCAAACTCAAGTCATGTTGTATTTGACACGATAATCAAGTTTTCACACCCCTCTTCATTTCAAGCAGACTCCTTTGTGCCATATTCAATCTTCCTCAGTACAATAGCCTCCATCTTAAATAAAAATCCGTGGACCTAGTCACTTCCCACCACGATTCCCCAAATCGCTCTAAACTTTTCTCAAGGCTTGTGGCTATCCTACCTCAGAATCCATATGCTACTCTGGCACCCTCACTTCGGTCAAACCATCTCCTTTAAGCAACTTCTCGACCTCTATTTTTCATACTTGACCTCCTAGTAATTCAACCACAACGAGACACCTCCTGCCAAGTCCTTTCTCATACTTCGATGTCCAAATGTCGCCTCAAATCAAATCCATACCTGTAGCACTGAACTAATGAATTGCTACCAACTCTAAGCCTCCTAGAAGATCATCTTTCTCGAGCCATCAACATTAGAAATACCAATTTGATTCCGAAACCGCTACACTCTGCTATCTCTGACAACCGCTTCTCAAGCACCATTTCACAACACCCTGCCTTGAAGGCAAATTGAAGAAGACCATAACACCGACAAACCTTAATGCGTTCAAACAAGGATGACGACACCCCCTCACAAATGAGAATTCCACCTCACTCGAAAGTATCAAGTCTCGTTACTCCATTACCCAAAGCCTGAACATTCATAGTCCGATTGCCTTTCCTCTGCTGAATTTAAATGCCGAACCTCTAAATCATACACTGACAAATCCTCTTTTAGATTCATTCACTGCCTCGACACATAAACAAGCACCCCACCATTACACCAACGCTGTGTGATAGCAACGCATGAACATCATAGCAATATGTGCGTAGCCTTAAAATCATAGGAAATACAAATACTGAGCTGAAATGACGGAACATCATTCAGCAAGGCGACAATAATTGCTTGCCCGAATAAGCAGGGAAAAGTATCCTGCACCACGTCTGCAGTACCACTACAACTCCTCGATTCCCTGTTGATAACAAGCGCTTCACGTCGCATAAGATTGAGTCAGAAGGAAATAAAGGCATGAGCCTCAAAGGAATCGAATCGCACGATGAGGAATCAAGAAGGGAAGTGCTCCTAACAGATCTGTAGCCTCTCGAAGATAAGTACAGACGTCTCCGTACCGATCCACAAGACTCTACTAGACTTGCTCATGACTCGTAAGACCCAAGCGAACCTAACGCTCTGATACTAAGCTGTCACAACCCAAAATCCACTATAGGTCGTGATGGCGCCTAACGCCGCCGTCAGGCAAGCCAACGTGATCGGTCAACTTAATTACTCATTTTGATAACTTTAAAATCATAATTCCCATTAATAAAATAGTATAGAAGCTGGTACTCGTAGAAAACCTGTGATATTAATTTTCCAATTTCGGTATAAAAATATAAATTTCAAGCTGAAATGATAATAATTGCATGAACTACAATAAGGAACAATCAGTATGAACCCCCAAAACCCGGTGTTACAAATACATGAGCATCTACTAAGGAGTACAATAATAATACAACAACTGTTTGGAATACAAGTTAGACGGGGAAAATAAATAACTCTGATGGAGATTTTGTATGATGCGGATCGTAACAAGGAAATGCAGCTCACCAAAAAGTCCCCGCAAAAGCTGCGCCTCTACACCCAGAGGACCACCAGAAACATAAATATATGTGCACAATAAGTGCAGCAAGTGTAGCATGAGTACATAAATCAACGCGAACCCAATAAGTATCTAGTCTAACCCTAGAAAAGTAGTGAGAGGTCAACATCGACACTTACTAGTGGTCCAATAAGACAGATACAATAGAAGTAAACAGATGTGAGGTAGAGTAAATTGTTATTCCATCCTAAAGGACCCGTAACCACCCCCCCCCCC
>AWOL01S0045805.1:0-29096 GCA_000715115.1 Nicotiana otophora
TATGTGTTGATATGTGCTATGTGTTACTCTTCTATGCTACGAGGGGTTGTGATTTATTGGTTACGTGCACACATGTTGGAGTTCTGTTTGGGCCTTGTAGCACAATTCGAGCGAGATGGTTATTGGGGTGTTGAAGGGTTGATTACGCCTTGGTTATGGTCTTTCCGTACTGTGGTATATTATGTTATTCGCTCCTCCATGGTTATGGTCATGCACTCCGTGTACTTGATGTCGAATTATGCGTGGTTGTTGATATTGAGCATTGGGGACTCAAGGTATTTCATATGGATCAGTGTTTGGATGGGTCACGTATTATAGTTGGGCTGTGATAGGATATGATCCTCTGTGATAGATTCGTGTGTTTTGTTCCTACGCTGTGATGGGTTCTTAGCATTGCGTTGTGGTGGTACTTGTTGAGCTTGTGGGACAGTTCTCTCATTTGAGTCATTTTCCATTTTTGGGTGCATCAAAATTATTGCGTATTGGTGCACGAATTACACAGTTTGCGGCTTTAGGTTGTATTAGTGTGGCATGTCAGTAGAGTAGCTTGTATGTGATGAGATGAAGTTGTTGGGCCTGAAGTGATTGCTATTGAACTTGATTACAGTGTGTTTGGAAGAGTAATATCAGAGGTCAACTTAGAATTTGGGGCTATAGTTCTGGTTAGGCGAGAGGACTCCATGACTTGTTGACTTGATGAGTGGTTATGAGTTTATGTGTGTTTCTTTCATCATCGGCAGTGTACGAAGGTTTTGAACGAGGTTTTATTTGAGATGATGTTTATTACCGGTATTAGTTTTTTTTAGCAGCTACTGTGGTCAGAAGTTATTGTTGTGAGCATCTGAGTTATGTGGTATATCACGTGATGGTATCTTGGTCTTTTCTTATGGCTTGATACAGTTTATTCAGACTTATACAGTGTTGCGAGATTCGGGTCTTGTAAGGAATTTCGGATGATGGAAATTAGGTTCCGATGTTTATGCGCTAAGGTTGAATTAGAGATCTTCAGTTATATTGTGTCTTCAGGCTTATATGGATTAGGGTGGGGTGGGATCACGTCCGGGTATGTGCATGGTAAGGTTACACGGCGATTTGATGGCTTTGGAAAGACTCTTAGCACGTTCGAGGAGGAACATATGTTTAAGTATGGGAGGATGTAATGACCCGACCTGTCGTTTTGAGCACTTGCACTTTGCTCGGTAGTTTGAGGGCATGAGTAGCTCCGTATGATGCATTATGACTTGTGTTAATCGTCGGTTTTGGTTTTTAGGTTATTCGGAATCGATTTGGAAGAATGAATTTCGTGATTCAAGCTTTAAACTTGGAAGAGTTGACCAAGTTTGTCTTTTTAGTATTTTACCTCGAATTGGAGTTTTGATTGTTTTGTTAGGTACGAATAGTGATTTTGGACTCAGGCGTATGCCCGATTTTGCCTTTGGATATTTCTAGAAGGTTTTGGTGCTAATTGGCGAAAGTTAAAAATTTGAAGGTTTGAAAGGTTCATAAGTTTGACCGAGAGTTGACATTGAGGATATCGAATTTGGATTGTGGTTTCAGGAATTGGAATAGCTTTGTTACGTCATTTGGGACTTGTGTACAAAATTTAAGTTTATTTCGAGTTGATTTAATATGTTTATCACGCCCCATCCTCGGGAAGCGTGATTGGCGCTCAACCGAGTAAACCCGACCGAGAAAGCGTGTTAGATACTTTCTACCCAATTAACCCATGATCAAGAGAAGACGTAATTTCATTAATTATACGGTAGGAGTCTCATTCATACAATCCTAAATCATTTCATTAGTCATTGCGCTTTTAAGTCCCAAAATACACATTTCTTAAAGTTCAAGTGGAACAAGTGATCAAATACAACATGGCTTGTTTAATATTCCCAACACCTATATACAACCCACATAGTGTCTACGGAGCCTCTAAAGATACAAAAGAGAGTAAAGATGGTGCCGGCAACAAGCCCCCAGCTATACCTCAAAAGTGACCATAATATAAACAAAAGATACAACACATGACCCCTGAATGAAATAGGGCTCACCGAGTCCGCTGAGAAGAGGATGCAACACTATCCGTGATCTGCACTCTCTGCTATGTAACCAGTTGCATCCATTTAAAGATGCAGTGCTCCTAGAAAAAGGGACGTTAGTACCGTCGAATAGCACTAGTATGTATAGCTAAACACCAACTCAATAGAATGATTAATAATAATACAAGAGGAATAGTCAAGAATTCAATAAGGGCTTCAAATAATAGTAGAACAACAAGTCAAGGATCATATACATTTTCAAGATAGTTTCCATATTATTATGTTGGGTGACCTTTAGTACCAATGTTCCACAATTCACAATACCTCCGTATTCTTACACGGAGTCCGATCTAGGCCCGATCGGCTAGGCCGCCTCATCTAAGATATTACCATAATTTTATTATAATTTGCGGCACAGTACCACCATGTGTGCGGCATGGCGTCCGATCACGACCCGATCGGCTAGGCCATGTCATTTGAGACATTACCACAATTTCATTATAATTTCATCCACAATACCACTGTGTTCTTACAGGGAGTCCAATCTCGGCCCGATCGGCTAGGCCATCTCATTCGAGATATTACCTTTTTTAGTCAATCATCTCACATCGTACTTCTTTCATATACTTTCGATTCATTGGCACTAGTGATTACGATTACAAAGTCTTTCTTAGCACTTGGACGTGTTTCATAGTTCCAGACCCCTTTTTCCACATTCAATATCATTATCATTATCAACAACAATAAGGCTTCCCATTCAAGACACTAAATTCACATATAAGCAATTTGGGAATCTTAGGCACATAGAGGCTTTTCATACAATTTGGCATAACAATCTTTTATCTCAATCTTGACATGAAGTCTTAACAGTTCTAACACATATTCTATATTTTTGAACACATCCTCAAATAATAAGATAACATGATGAGGCCTTTAGAATAAATATTGAACTTACATCCTTCAACACAAACACATTAAATATTGCCAATTCTATAATTGTCAAGAGCTTAATCCAATTACATGAACACCGTGGAGTTCGATTCTAAGGAGAAGGGGATTTAGCTAACATACCTTAATTGAGCTTCTTAAAACTCTAAGATGTTCCAAAATATTAGCAACTTCAATCTATTTAAGCAATATAACAAAATTGAACCAAACATTAGGAAGATGAACATGGTTTTAGCTCATTTGAGCATACTATCAAACACTAGGTGTGCATCAATGTTTTAAGGCTCTTTTATGGAAGATTCCATCATTTCCCAACCCACTCTCTACCATTATTAGCTCACAATCTTCCCACATACTACAAGGATACATACATGAAAGGTATGCACTCCCATCCCAATGAATTACCTTACTAATGGCCCATTCTAGTTACATTTTAAAATTAAGAGTTTGGGTGATAGAATCTTACCTCTGAGGAAGAATACCTAGGTGCCTCTCTTGATAATCTTCAAGATTTAAGTAAGAATTGAAGACCAATTTGATGAGCATCACTTCTCCCTCTAGGACCCTCTCTCTCTCACTCTAAACATATAAGAAAATATGCTCAAAATGGTCCATGGGGTGTGTTTTAACGAAGTAAGGTCGGATTTAAAAACACCAAAAATGAAGCTACGGAACAAGGTCTTCGATTGCATATGCGATCGCATAATTGATATACGGACCGCATATCGATCGCATAATCAGTGATCAAAATAGCCAAAAACATGTCCGTGTCTGCGGTCACTATGCGGCCCGCAGACCCGTTCTGCGGTCACATAATGAACCACAGAACAGTTATGCGGTCGCATAGTCGACCGCAAAATTTCATCCAAACTGGCCCAATTAACTGCCTCACTCTGCGGCCATTATGCGGTCCGCAGAGTGATTCTGCGGTCGCATAATGGACCGTAGAAACGCATAACACTGCCAAATATTTTCCTTTACTTTCCGATGCATTGTTCAACTCAAAAAGTCCAAACCACGGGTCGTAAGCTCACCGCGAAGAATTTCTATAATACACAAAACATAAAACCAATTCGACACCACGAAGCATTATTAACATTATTTGTTTTTTCTTTTGCAAAATTTTACGGGGCCTTACAATATTCCGACAAGTGTTTTGGAAGTTGAAAAGTTCAAAGTTCATTAAGTTCGAATTGATGTGTGATTCGTCATTTCGATATTGTTATATGTGATTCGAGGCCTCGAGTAGGTCCGTGTTGTATTTCGGTACTTGTTGTTATATTCGGACGGAGTCCCGAGGGGCTCGGGTGAGTTTCAGATGGATTTTGGAGTATTTTGGCACAACTGTGTTCTGCTGATTTCTGGTGTCACAGTGTTTCATCGCGTTCTCAACTAGTTTACCGCGTTCGCGTAGGTTGTGGGGACTGGTCTTCTTCGTGTTCGCATTCTCTTCTATGCGTTCGCATAGTGTTTGGATGAGCCGGGCAGTCGATGGCCTCTTCTTCGCATTCGCGACGATTCTACCGCGTTTGCATAATTCTGTCTTATGTACATATCGTGTTCTTGAGGCTTGTGCCGCGAACGCGTAGAGTTATTTGTGGCAGCGTATGTGTGTGCATCGCGATCACGAGGGCACTACCGCGATCGCGTAGAGTACCACTGGGCAATGCATATAAGTACTCTATTTCGGAGGTTTTAGCCATTTTATTATATTTGGAGCTATGGAGCTCGGATTGAAGCTATTTTTAGGCGATTTTCACCATGTGGATTGGGGTAAGTGTTCTCTACTCATTTTTGATTTTTTTTCATGAATATATCTTCGTTTTTGGCATTTGATTGAGCGTTTCAAGAGAGAAATTGGGTTTTTTTGTCTAAAGTTTTATAGAGTAAATGTTTGAGTTTTGAACATCGATTCGGAGGCGGATTTAAGTGAAACTAATATGGTTGAACTCGTAATTGAATGGGTTGCTGGATTTTGTTAGTTTCATCGGGTTCCGAGGTGCGGGCCCGGGTTTGACATTTTGGGTGACTTTGGGCTTTTGATTAATGATTCGATCTTTATCATTTGGAATTATTTCCTTAGGCATTATTTGATGTTCCTGAGTTGCTTTTTGCTAGTTTTGAGCCGTTCAGTGGTCGGTACGCACGAGACGATATTTTTGGAGCATCGTTTGGCTTGTTCGGTATTGGATTTGGCTTATTTGAGGTAAGTAACACTTCTAAACTTGGTGCTGAGGGTATGAAACCCTAAATTATGTGTTATGTGATTGGTGTTGAGGTGACGTGCATGCTAGGTGATGGGCGTGCACCATAGAAATTGTGATTTAGTCGATTCCATGGAACTGTGTAGTTATCTTATCCGAACATGTTTACTGTACTCTATGTGTTAGAGCACTTGAGCTGTGATTTACACTAGAAATTATGTTTAGGCTATATGCTGGTACTATTGGGACCCACAATGGTCATTCTTTCCTGTTGTATTATTTGCTTAATTGCAGTTATGTACTCAGTCGCATTCATCATTACATATAATATCCCAGTCTCTGTTAACGTATATTGTCACATCGCGTATCATTGATTTGGGCTGCTTAGCATGAGTGTTGTGAGCCCGAGAGACTGGAGAGACTGATGATTGAGTGAGGCCGAGGGCCTGTTGTGAGTGATATTTATGGAATCAGACAGCACACCTCGGCATGTTGTATTAATTCATGCAATGATTTGGCTTATTATAGCGCTTGGGCTGGATCTACCCCTCCAGAATCTGCACACCCACAATGAGCGCAATTGCTATTGATTTTTGGGTTGGATCTGCCCTGGATTCATTTTCATTGGGTTGGATCTGCCCTGGATTTATTTACATTTGGGCTGGATCTGCCCTGTACAGTACTGAGTGACTGAGTGTGTTGAGTATTGAGTATGACTAGTGAGAGTACGAGACAGTGAAATTGAGTACTCTGAGAGTGTGAGTACATGAGTTCATCACTGAGATGCATTGCATTTGACATGCGTACCTGAGATACAGGGAGAGAGATGCATTTCCTCATGCTACCCGATTTTTGTGACATTCATGATTTCACTTGCATATTGACATGTAGGTATAGAGATGAACGTTTCTCATGCTAATTGAAAATGAAACATCTTAATTATTGTTGAAAGAGTTTTGGGGGAAAAAATCAAAGTTTTCAGAGTTACTCATATCTCTGGTGATTTGGTGAAAAGAATTGAGTTTTATTGACATCTTTGAACAACATGTCTACTTTCCCGTAATTGTGAACGAGTTGAGCATCATACCTCTGAGTTAATGTTTTTCTTGCACCATTTTTATTATGTTGTTATGAACCTTTGCTGGTTATTGGAGTTGGATTCTGACCCTTGCCCCATCTTAACACTACTTTCAACCTAAGGTTATGGTTGTTACTTATTGAGTACATTGGGTCGGTTGTACTCATACTACACTTCTGCACCTTGCGTACAGATATTGGATAATGATGTTGCTGTGTACGGCGGGAGCTGGATTTGAAGATGTAAATGTGTTCCAGTTATGGCTATCACTTGTCCTTGGTAGCATTAGATTCGAATTCTATTCATTACATTTCAAACATATGTTGTAATTATTTTAATTCAGTTTTGTAAAAATCTAAATCTTAGAAGCTCATGATTTGTACTACCAGTCCTTGGGTAATTCTTTGTATAAAGGCAATTGTATTATCATTTCATCTTTTAACAAATCTCATTAAATTGGATAGCTGTTAATTGGCGTACCTAGCGGGTTGGGTTAGGTGCCATCACGACTAGTTGGATTTTGGGTCGTGACAATACCCGATAGACTAGGTGGCTATGCAAGCTTATAGGCCACCTCTCCAACTCTCTCAAGCACCTCAAATGGACCAATATAATGAGGTCTCAACTTGCCTTTCCTCCCGAACCTCATCACACCGTTCATGGGCGAAACTCAGAGTAACACCTTCTCACCCACCATGTATGCAGCATCGCAAATCATCCGACCTGCATAACTCTTCTGCCTAGACTGTGTTGTACAAAGCTGATCCTGAATCAACTTGACTTTAATCAAGGCATCCCAAACCAAATCAGTGCCCAACAACCTAGCCTCTCTAGGTTCAATCCTACCAACTGGAGAACGACACCATCTCCTATACAAGGCCTCATAAGGAGCCATTTGAATACTCGATTGTATCTGTTGTTGTAGGAAAACTCTGCAAGCGGTAAGAACTGATCCCATGAACTACCGAAATCCATAGCACGGGTGTGTAGCATATCCTCCAAGATCTAAATGGTGTGCTCAAACTACACATTCGTCTGGGGGTGAAATGTTGTACTCAACTCAATACATGTACCTAACTCACTCTACACAGCTCTCCAGAAATGCGATGTGAACTGCGTGCCTAAATTATAGATTATAGACACTGGCATGCCATGAAGACGAACAATCTCCTGGATATAGATCTGAGCCAGCTGCTCTGAAGTGTAGGTAGTCACAACCGGAATGAAGTGGGCAGACTTGGTCAGCCTATCCACAATAACCCACACTGTGTCGAATTTCTTCAAAGTTCGTGGGAGCCCAACAACGAAATCCATGATAACACGCTCCCACTTCCACTCGGGAATCTCAAGTCTCTGAAGCAAACCACCCGACCTCTAATGCTCGTACTTCACCTGTTGGCAGTTCAAACACCGAGCCACAAACTCTACTATATATTTCTTCATTCTTCTCCACCAATAGTGTTGCCTTAAATTCAAATACATCTTGGCGACACCCGGATGAATTGAGTATCGTAAATTATGGGCCTCCTCAAAAATCAACTCATACAACTTATCCATATTGGGCACACAAATCCAACCCTGCATCCGTAACACCCCATCATCTCCAATAGAAAACTCCTTGGCATCACCGTGTTGCACCATGTCCTTAAGGACAAGCAAATGGGGATCGTCATACTGACGTGCTCTGATGTGCTCATACAAAGAACACCGAGAAACCATGCAAGCAAGAACATGGCTAGGCTCCGAAACATCTAACCTCACAAACTGATTGTCCAAAGTCTGAACATCCAATGCTAGCGGTCTCTCACCAACTGGGATATATGCAAGGCTACCCATACTCACATCCTTTCTACTCAAGGCATCAGCCACCACATTGGCCTTTCTGGGATGATAAAAAATGGTGATATCATAGTATTTTAATAGCTCTAACCACCTCCACTGCCTCAAATTTAGATCTTTTTGCTTAAACACGTGTTGTAGACTCCAACGATCTTCGAAAACCTCACAAGACATGCCGTATAGATAGTGCCTCCAAAGCTTCAATGCGTGAACAATGGCTTCCAACTCTAAATCATGAACGAGATAATTCTTGTCATGGGGATTCAGTTAACCCAAAGCATAAGCGATCACCCTACCCTCCTGCATCAAGACGCATTCGATGCCAATCCGCGAATCATCACAATAAACTGTATATGAACCTGATGCTGATGACAAAACTAGAACTGGAGCTGTGGTTAAGGCAGTCTTAAGCTTCTGAAAGCTCTCTTCACACTCATCGGACTACCTGAATGGGGAACCCTTCTGGGTCAATCTATTCAAAGGTGTACTAATGGACGAAAAACACTCCACAAAACGGCAATAATGCTCTGCCAACCCAAAAACGCTCTGAATCTCAGTAGCGAAGATGGTTCGGGCCAACTCTGAATTGCTTCAATCTTTTTTGGATCTACTTTGATCCCCTCACTCGACACCATGTGGCCCAAGAACGCCACCGAGTGAAGCCAAAGCTCATACTTAGAGAATTTAGCATAAAACTTCTTCTCCCTCAAGGTCTGGACTATAATCCGCAGATGTTGCTCGTACTCCTCCTGGCTGCGTGAGTACACCAATATGTCACCAATGAACACAATGACGAATGAATAAAGATACGGCCGTAATACACTGTTCATCAAGTGCATAAAGGCTGTTGGGTCATTGGTCAGCCTAAAAGACATCACAAGAAACTCGTAGTGCCCATAGCGGGTCCTAACTGCCATCTTCAAAATATCAAAATCTTGAATCTTGTACTGATGATACCGTGACCTCAAGTCAATCTTTGGCAACACTCTAGCACCCTGAAGTTGGTCACATAAGTCATCAATGCATGGTAGTGGGTACTTGTTCTTAATTGTGACTTTCTTCAGTTGTCTCTAATCAATACAGATCTGCAAAGTACAATCCTTCATCTTCACAAATAGAAAAGGTTCACCCAAAGGTGACATACTAGGCCAGATGAACCCTTTATCAAGCAACTCCTGAAGTTGTTCCTTCAATTTATTCAACTCTGATGGTGCCATACGATATGGTGGAATAGAGATAGGTTGAGTGCCAGGCACCGGATCAATATAAAATCAATGTCCTTGTCAGGTGGCATGCCCGATAAGTCTGCGGGAAACACATATGGATTGACTCTCACTACTGGACCAGACTCAATGGTAGGAGTATCATTACTAACATCCCTCACAGAGGCCAAATATGCCAGACATGCCTTCTCAACCATCCGTTGAGCCTTCAAACATGAAATCACTCAACTGGGAACATAATACAGGGAACCTCTCCACTTAACCCTAGGCAACCCTGACGTCGTCAAGGTCACAGTCTTGGCGTGACAATCTAAAATAGTGTGACATGGTGAAAACCAATCCATGCCTAAAATCACGTCAAAATCAACCATGCTAAGTAGTGAAAGATCAACTCTTGTCTCTAATCCCCCAATAGCCACCACACACAAACGATATACACGGTCAACAACAATAAAATCACCCACTAGCGTAGATACATGAACCGACATAACTAAAGAATAAGGATGCATATCCAAGTAACGAGTAAAGTATATGACACATATGAATAAGTGGAACCAGGATCAAATAATACCGAAGCATACATGTGGCATACTGTAAGAATACCTATGATCACGGGGACGGAAGCAACTGCTTTTGGCCTAGCGGCGAAAGCATAGCATCGAGCATGACCACTACCTATCTGACCTTCCCCTCTAGGGAGACCTCGACCCACACGACCTCAACCATGAGCTAGTTGAGCGGGTGGTGTAGCAACTGGTGAAGGGGTCATAGACTGGCCTTCGTGTTGCACTGGACCTCTTTAGTGATAGGGACAATACTTTCTCACATGCCCTAACTCTCCATAATCATAACAACCTCGAGCTAGAAATGACGGTGCGGTCTGAATCGGACCCCGAGAACTAGAATAACCATTAGAAGAACCCGGTATCGATGAACCCTGAACTGATGAAGTTTGGTAGGATCTTTGAGCTGGAAGTGCACTGAAAGATGACTGACTCGGATGAGTACCATATGAACTATGGCTAATTGATGCACCACGATGAACCTAACGAGCCATCTTAGCAGGCCTATACAAATGTCATCTGTTGTGATGTGACTGGCCTCCAAATAAGGTACCACTGAAACCACCTGAACCACGGGGCCTCTTGCCCTCCCTCTCCTTGTGATCAAGCCTGCGAACCGCCTTTAAGCACCTGGCAATCTCGACTACCTGGTCAAACCTAGCATCAGTCTAGGTCTCTCGAGCTAGACTGCAACATAGACCATAGTTGAGGCCATCAATGAACCTCCTGATCCTCTCTCTCTCTCTCAGTAGGAATCAACCATATAGCATGACGAGCCAGATCCGTGAATCTCATCTCGTACTGAGTCACAGTCATATCCCACTAACGTAGTTGCTCATAATCTTTAAGCAATTTCTCCATGCGAGTCTGTGGGACAAAATTATCTAAAACAAGAATAGAGAACTAATGTCATGTAAGTGGCGATGTGCCAAGTAGCCTGCTCAACTCACAGGCCTGTCACAATCTGTAGGCTGCCCCTGTCAGCTGAAAAGTGGTAAATGCAACTCCACTGGTCTCCAAAATACCCGCTGTGCGAAGAATCTGCTGACACCGGTCTAGGAAATCCTGAGCATCCTCTGACTCCTCTACACTGAACTCTTGAGGCATAAGCCTCCAAAACGGCTCTAGTCAATTCTGCTTTTCATCACTCATAAGTAGGCTAACCTCGGCCCGTGCAGTAGCAATCGGCTGGGCTGGTAGTAACCCCGGTGTCTGGAGTGCTTGAGCTCGCTGCTCTAGAGTATAGGAAGCGGGAGTCTGGGCACCTCCCCTGGCCTATGAAGTGGCTGGTGCAGCAGGAACCAAAACCTCCTGAGCCAGGCTCGTGCACACAGACAAAATCTGGGCTAAGGCCTTCTAAAGGACAAGGATAACAGTGGGCACTGCTGGTGCCTGAGCTGGTCCCATCCGATCAACAACATCCGATACTTGCTCCTCAGCTGGAACAACTGGTGGCTCCAAAGGTGCTGCTTTGGATGTAGTACGAGCCAAACCTCGGCCACTAACGTAGCCCCATCCTCTCACAGCCCTAACTGGTGGTAGTGGTGGCCGTCCACCTGATCCGGTCGCATGTGTCCTCACCATATGTGAGAGAATAGAAGAGTAAAGGTTAAAACTTCGAAAATAAAAAATTCGCACGATAAGAATGCAAGAAAGTGAAGTTTCCTAATAGTTCGGTAGCCTCTCAAAGATAAGCACATACGTCTCCGCACCGATCCACAAGACTCTACTAAACTTGCTCGTGACTCGTGAGACCTAAGCAACCTAGTGCTCTGATACCAACAGATCACGGTCCAAAATCCACAAGTCGTGATGGCACCTCACCCAACCAGCTAGGTAAGCCAGCTGTCACATAATAACAATGAAATCGAATAAACATGGTCTAATAAATCAACAATGGAAGAATATCATAAAGTATCTGAGAATGAAACCATAATACTGCTACAAGAAACTCTAAAATCTAGTGTCAACAAATACACGAGCACTACTGAATAACAAGATACAAGAAAAATCATCTAATACAATTGTTTGAACAATATAATAGTAAAGATAGAGATAACTAAACGAAAACTTCAAGGACTGCGAACGACATAACAGCTACCTTGTAGTCTCCCCAAACCTGGCAATAACTCAAGTCTAAAATTACCTCGACCGGATGTACTTGGATCTGCACATGACGTGCAGAGTGTAGTACGAGTACAAACGACCCCATATACTCAATAGGTAATAACACTAACCTTGGGCTGAAAGCAGTGACGAGCTCAGAACTATAGTCAAATGCCAATATCAATAATTTGATAATAGTTTCGAATGTAAAGGGAAAAACGTAGAAAACAAGTAGCTCAATGATATTATGTTCAGCTTGTTCAAAATATAGAAATTTAGATATGCTTTCAAGTATAACAATTAAATCTTAACACAGAGAAAGCATTTTATTTAACAGTTTACATGTGGAAGGTACACATTTATGCCTACATGTCAATCAACAATGTTACAGTGCATCCATCAATACTCACACTTAGCACTATACGGGTGCCTGGCATAATTGCCCATCATTAAAGCCCATATAAAACATCGTGCCTGCGCCCACTGCTGGCATGTCAGACTCCGGAGGGGTGGATCCTGCCCAAGCGCTAATCATAATTATTTAACCTAATAATGAGGCCCGGTGCACTCGTCGCCCCAAAATAATAACACTTAGCCCAATATGGGCCTCGCGTATGCGTCACCTCTAAATCAATATCAAATCGGCTCCATGGACCAAACTCGGTCATGTACCATTCATGTCTCAAATAAACTTATCTCAAAAGGCTCGGCTTAATAGTTTTACACATAAGAGGCATCAACAACATGTGAGGAATAAAATGAGAAGTACTGAGAAATAAATTTTGATACACGGATATGGTATCACGACTGAGACCATGTGTGCAAATAAGGCATATAGCTATGAAACAACAAGAATAGCCCTATCAAGTCTCCAAAAAAATAGCACTTAGCCTAGATACGATGTCTAACATGAATCACAATTCAAATGTTCAAACAAGTAGGGGAAATATGGGGATAACGAGATATGATATCAAAACAAACCCATTAATAGATTAAAGGCCTTCCCAAACCATGAACACACTGGTGCACGCACACACGCCCGTCACCTAGAGTGTACGTCACGCCAATATCATTCACATAACATAGTTCACAGGGTTAAATACCCTCAAATAAAGTTTAGATGTGTTACTTATCTCAAATCAATACTCCAACAAGCCCTTACCACGCGTATCGGCCACCAAACGACTCGAATCTAGTCACAAACAACTCAATATCAACAAATAATGCCGTAGGAAACAACTTCAAACAATAAAGATCGATCTTTATCAAAATCAAAAAGTCAACCTTAGGCTTGCACCCCGAAACGTGGTCAATCTCACAAATTCTGAACACCCATTAAATAACGTTTTCAACAACACCAATTTCATTCAAAATTTTGACCTCGATTCGACCTTCAAATCCTCAATTTTCACTTTAGGAAGTTTTTACAAAAATCCCTCATTCTTCACTTTAATTAACTAATTACAAGCTAAAAACAAAGACGGAATCATGAAATAATAACAAATCTGAGTCAAAAACACTTACCCCGATCCATATTTTGAAGCTCCCCTTCCAATTCGTCCAAAACCGAGCGCTACAACTCAAATTGTGATATAATAACTCTAACCCTCGAAATGGGTTTTTAACAGTCTGCCTAGTGATTTTCCTTTCGCTATCGCGAAGAACAACTTCCAGCTCCACCAAAATGCCTTACGTGAATGCGATCTCAAAGTCGCGAACATGAGAAACACACGCTCCAGAACTACGCGAATGCGGAACAAACATCGCGATCACGTAGGCTTATGCCTGACATCTCAGTTGAACCCACTCTACTACGCGAACGCGATTGCACATTCGCGATCGCGAAGACCACATCAATCCAAAGCTTCACGAACTCGTCTGCACTTCGTGAACACAAAGCACATTTCACCTGTCACCCAGAACTCTCTACGCGATCACGTCTTTCTCTTCACGATCGCGAAGGAGAAAACAAGACAGCAGATATTAGTAGTTTCTCAAGTCCAAAACATGGTCCGACGACCATCCGAAACACCTTTGTTGTCCCCGGGACCCACCCAAACACACCAACCAGTTTTAAACATGGTAAAAACTTACTTTAGCCTTCAAATCACATCAAACAACACCAAAACCATGAATCGCACATCAACTCAAGCCTAATGAAACTAATGAACTTCCAACTTCTAAAACCAATGCTGAACCATACCAAATCAACTCCAAATGACCTCAAAATTTGCACACAAGTCCCAAATAACACAACGGACCTATTCTAACTCCAGGAACCAAAACCCAAACACGGTATAAACATAGTCAACTCTCGGTCAAGCCTCTTAACCTTTCAAACCTTCAACTTATCAACTTTCGCTAATTCAAGCCAAAATGACCTACAGACCTCCAAATCTATATCTGGACATACACTCAAGTCCAAAATCACCATACGAAGCTATTTGAACCATAAAAACTCCATTTTGAAGTCGTCTACATAAAAGTCAAACTATGGTCAACTCTTTCAACTTAAGCTTCCAACCTTGGGACTAAGTGTCCCAATTCTCTCCAAAACCTCCCCGAAACCAATTCAACCACCCTGAAAAGTCAGATAACCATAAATAAATATAGTAGAAGCGATAAATTGGGGAACGAGGCTACAATACATAAAATGACCAGACAGGTCATTTCAATGAATTACATAATAAATCACTCTATAAGCTGACAATGCAATACTGTGGCCCAGTTATAAGTTTGCAAATATATAGCCAAATATCAATAAGATCAAATCTGCAAAGAGTTTTTCACTTTTTTAATTCATCAGATCTTCAGGCGTGAAATATCCCTAAGTTTTCATTCCCATTTTCTCTCAAATTCATACATACCTAACCCAGCTAAAAAAATGCAAAAACAGACGCGAAAACCTAAAATCTCATCTTCTTCAATGCTAGTCTCGTTAAATTTCGAATATAATTTTGTGAGAACTTTGGAGTGGGTACTGTTTGAAGTTATTAGAAATAGTCTAAGTAGATTGCATACAAAGTTTGAAGTCATTTGATGGAGATTTGGACTACTTTTAAACAAGAATTGATCGTACAAGAAGTTCGTCAGAGATGCTTATACACTTTTGTACTAAGAGGTACATTATGTATATAGTTGAATCAAAGTGTATAAAGATGTATAAGCACAGTAGTGAAAATGTTCGTTATATATTATATATATAGGTGTAACGACCCGGCCGGTCATTTTTAGTATTTTAGCCCTGATACCCTATTTATTGCCTCCTTTATGTTGTATTATGGTTATGTGATTGGCCGGGGATGTTTGGTTTTGATTTTGGATGAGTTTCGTAGTGAAATGGGACACATAATCCCTAAGTTGGAGGCTTAAGTTGAAAGATTTGACCGTAGTTTTACTTTTGTGTAGACGACTCCAAAATGGAGTTTTGACGATTCTCATAGCTCCGTATGGTGATTTGGGACTTAGGACCATGCCCGAATGTTGATTTGGAGGTCTGTAAGTCATTTCGGCTTGAATTGGCGAAGGTTAGAAAGTTGAAGGTTTGAAGGTTGAGAAGTTTGACCGTGAGTCGAATTCATTGATATGTGGTCGTATTGTGATTCCTGAAGTTGGAATAGATCCGTCATGTGATTTATGAGGTGTATGCACAATTTGAAGTCAATCGGAGTTGTTGTGGTATGATTCAACGTTATTTTGAAAGTCAGATATTCATAGTTTTAATAGGCTTGAATTGGATTCTGATTCGTTGAATCGATGTTTTTTTATGTATTTTAGGCCTCGAGTAGGTCCGTTATGTATTTAGAAACTTGTTGGTATATTCGGACGGGGTCCTAGGGGCCCCGGGTGTGATTCAGGTTGAATCCGAAACAATTTTGGACTTGATTGATTGCTGAACCTCTGTTGTGTCTGGTGCAATTGCACCTGCGCACTTTGGGCCATAGGTGCGGCACCGCAGAAGTAGTCCTCGAGCCGCAGAAGTGAAGGTAGCCTGGACAGTTGGGTCCGTAGATGCGATCAGTGGTGCACAGATACGACTGGCCTTACGCAAATACTCTTGCGTAGAAGCGCTTAGGGGTCCGTATGTGCGAGTCTTTAGAGAATTAGTTGGAACCGCACCAGCGATGGATTTTCCGCAGGTGCGGTGTCGCAGGTGCGACCCTATGCCCGTATATGCGAATTGCTGGGCAGAAAAGGGGGTCTTCGAGAGTTTAATTTCATTTTTATCTTTTGGACCTAGAGAGCTCGGTTTGTGGCGATGTTTCGAGGTATTTTCAAGGAAATAATCGGGGTAAGTGATTCTAACTCGGATTTGACCATATTACATGAATCCATTGTTATTTTATCATTTAATTAGTGATTTGAGTTGAAAATTTGGGAACTATTTGTGAAACTTCATAGACTAAAATTTGGGGATGTAGGGTCGGATTTGAGTAATTCTTTTATGGTTGGACTCGTTATCGAATGAGTGTTCAGATGTTGTTATTTTGGTTGGGTTCCGAGACACTAGCCTAGGGTTGACTTTTTGAGTTGAGTTTTTGTTTCTCTTTAAAGATTGTAACTTTATTGTTTGGTATAGTTTGCTATAGTTGATATATATGGTATAAAGTTGTTTGGGCTAGATTCGAGCCGTTCGGAGTTGGATAATCAAAGGAAAGGCTTGCTAGTGGATTGAGTTAGGGTATTTTGAGGTAAATGCCTTGCCTAACTTTGTGGGGGGGAATTACCCCTTAGGATTGGTGTTGTTTTGTGTTAATTGTGATATGTGAAAATCGTGTACGCAAGGTGACGAGTCTGTACATGGTCTAAATATAGTAATTGACCGGTTTTAGCTGTGTGGATTCCTTTCATGCTTTTAATTGACTTACCATAATATGTTATGTTCATTATCATTAGTCTATCTTCACATGATCTACTTGTCTTATCTCTTACTTGTTAATTGTCTTTACATGTTTAGTTGAAGTTATTGTTTTCTCTATTCCTTATTCATTATTTAACCGTTGAGTTCCTTACTTGAAGTTGTTATTTCTCGGAATATCTTATTGTTGAAATTGGTATTGAGTTATAAAGGTCGTGATTCACATTAAGGAGAAGTTGTAAAGTTGTGAAATACCATTCTTGTTAAGTTATTCACTTTCGGTTGTTATTGTTGAGACTCTTGTGCATATTGTGATTGATCCATTAGCTATTTATTGTGGAAACACTATTATTGTTGACTTCTTTAGAAAGTTGTGGTATTGGGTACTTGAGGTGCGACTTGTGATCCGTTGTGATATTGATACGCATGCGGTGTTATAAGGATTGGGTTGAAATGCATGCGATGAGATAAGATGGGCTTGATATGCGTGTTGCTAGTAGGGGAACTACTTGAAGCCACGCGGTGTGATAAGGTGGGCTAAAACGCGGGAAGCTATTTTGGAAAACATGATTTTCAAAACTAATTGCAAGGCTCCCGTGGTGATATAAGGAAAGATTGTGAATTGTTTTGTGATACAAGACTACGAGGCGGTACCTCAGTAGTGATTCTTGTTGATACTTTTCTTTTTCATCGCTTGCGTATCATTCCTTGTTTTTGCTTCCATGATGCCTTATTTGCCTTAGTTCAGTGTAGCTATTCTTGGTATATTTCTTCATTGTTTCAGTGTTTATCATTATCAAACTGTCATATACCTGTTCAATTTTCTTATTTAATCCAGTAGGGCATTGACCTAACCCTATCACTACTCTACCGAGGTTAGGCTTGGCACTTACTGGGTACCATTGTGGTGTACTCATGCTATGCTTCTGAATATCTTTTTGTGCAGATCCAGGTACCTCTTATCAGCCCAGGCACCAGTGAGTTTGAGTTCGGACTTGGAGATTTCAAGGTATACATATCGGCGTCCGCAGGTCTCGGAGTCACCCTCTACCTAATTCTATCTCCTTTTTCCCTTTTAAATAGACACTGTTGTATATGGATATTCAGTACTTCTTGTAGAGCTTGTGACTTGATATCACCAGATTTTGGGGGACTTTGTCTTCTGTGGAGTTGCAGAGTTCTTTTATAATAATTGTTGCGTTATTTGAGAGTTTTATCATTATCTCAGTTATATTCTGCAACTATGTTAGACTTACCTAATATAAGAGATTAGGTGTCATCATGACATCCTACTGAGGAAAATTGGGGGCGTGACAATAGGTGTATAAGAAGGAGAAGAAGAAGAAGAAGAAGAAGAAAATATGAGAAGTTCAACAAATACATGTAAATAAGGTATCAACCTTGTATACAATTTTGTAAGAGCTGTTTATACACTATTATACAATATTATACAAATGAATCATATTAATAGAGTTTCACGGGTTATTCTTCTTCTTCCTATGGCATCCACTAAAATTTAACTCAAATCTAATTTAAATCTACTCTAAATCACTTCAAATTTAAGTTTTGAACTACTGATGATTCCAATCAATTTGGGCAACACTCAATCCAAACAACTAACAAATCGAAAACCCAATGTTTGAAATCGAAGCCTCGAACAACCTTTAATGGTGACCTAGTTTTTAAGTTTTTAATAAACCACTAGCATTAAAATTATATGTAGAGTGAGGATAAGACCGAGACAATGCCACCACCTTCTTTCTAGTTTGATGATCTAACAACCTACTAAGTGAACCTATTTAATGCAATACAATAAACATAGTTCTTTCCAATGGAGGAAGTGATCTTCATATGACTTCGAAAACTTAATTCTTTTAAGTATTATTTTTCTTCTTTATCCAAATAGTGATTATCAGCTTTGAATCTGGAAGAAGAATTGAAGGAAAATAACAATGGTAGAGAAATTTTGGGGTGCAAAGTCGTGACACAAGTAGAATAAGAATGAAGAAAAAAATAATTAAAAGGGATGGGCTAACGGGTGTCAAGTAAGTTTCAAGTTATGTACAACTTGGGCCACACAAGATAAGAGCTTCCAACATGGGCCATTTTCTGATGGGTTATTGGGCAAAGTGATAAGGCGTGTAATTCTCCCTTATTTAAATTGTATAAAATAACTATACAAAGTATCTAAAAGAGAATCTCATATTGAATAAATTTCTTCCGAAGTCTGGCACGTTAGACATGCATAATTATTCAACATCTGTTTAAAGGATATTGTTTCTACAAATTTGCCATCTAATGCCTCTTCGCGTTATAAAAATTGCTTCATTGTTAAAAAGCATGTACACTATCATTTAGAAAGATGATTTTAGTATTCTTTGCGATCTCTCATTGCCATAAGTAATTGCCACAATTCTTGATAAACGCATGTTCATGTTCAGACCAACAAAAAGAAGCCTTTTTTGCTACAAATAGACCAAAAGCACACATGAGAAACTAAGATGCACTATAAAAGTTTTTTTCTACACAAGTAATAGTGAGATGTCTTGATATATACTTGTATTTATACAAGCAAAATTTATGTTGTTCTGGCTAGGTCGTGATGTCACCTAACCCAACCGGTTAGGTAAGCCCAACTGTATAAGTCATTTCTATGATAAGAAACCAATAGAGATAATGAATAAAATAGCCATAAGATTATAATACAACTATCCCAAGGACCGGTATTATAAGTCATGAGAGACTATGAATAAGAGTACAACTTCAGTTTAAGGAAAAATACATTATTTGTTTGAAATTTACATAAACAGAGCTATAACTTCTAATCTACCACAAACAAATGGTAACTTGTATCGGGAGTGATGATATGTCTTTAATGCTAGACCCTCGAACTCCGCATCCACTCTTCTCCAAATATATACACGAAAGGTGCAAAAGTATAGTATGAGTACAACTGATAGTATGTATTCAATAAGTATCTTGACTAAACTCGGTGAAGTAGTGACGGAATTTTTAAGTCAAAAGATGCTCACTAATATAAAATATTCAGTTAAGTTTACAAGAAAAACGACACTAGAAATAACAAAGTAAATTGCAAGAACAATTATGAGAAGTAGCAAATGTTAACTAAAAGAAATAACGGTAAGTTTCCCTCAATATCACAACCAATCCTAAAATCTCAAATCACGAGGGTACAACACAAATCACTAAATCAGTATAGTAACCCACAAATCTTTATAATATGAGGAATGTGTTCAAGATATCGAATCAATTGGCACGACAATACCCTTATTGTATTTACCTCATCCTCACTAAATATATGCATGTATGTAAAATCAATTGGCACAGAAATACCTTTCGTGCATTTATCTCATCCTCACCAAGCACATGTATAACAGTACCAACTGGGTAGAAGGAATAACAACAACAGTAACAACAATGTAGAAGGTACACATATAACAATGATCATTAACGCAGAAGCATATGGATAATGGTAACAGACAAGGTATGAGGCACATAAGTAACGATGGCAAATAAGGTAGGAGAACATAGATTTCAATGACAAACAAGGTAGAAGGTTTAGATAAAACAATGACTGACGGGCGGAGACATAGATGTAAATATAACAAACAAGAAAGAAAGCATGAATATAGCAAAACAAATAATTAGAGAGCATGGATATAACATAACGAATAAAGTAGAAGGCAAATACGTGACAACAACAAGCAACATAAAAAGCATAGGTGCAACAATAGCAACTCAGGATGAAGGCACAAATTTATGCACAAAATAAGGATGACACAATATAATGCATGTCTCTCGTCCTCATCTTCACGAAAACACCCTTCGTTCCATGAACTCACATCCTCACATTTATAATATAAAAATAATTTTACGACATCACCCTTCGTACTTTTACTCTCTTCCTCGCATGATAATATAAAATAATGGTACAACATCACCTTTCGTGCTTTACACTCTTTCTCACATGATAATATAAATATAATGCACAACATCACCCTTCGTACTTTACATTCTTCCTCACCAAACGTATATACATCAACAACAAGCAAGGTAAGAAGCATGGATATCATCGAGAAGAGTGGTTAAGAAAAATACACCAGGTGAACGAGAATCACAACTCTTGATAAGCAATTCAATAAATTTCAAGAATCCCATTGTTCAAGTATCTGAACAAAGCTTAAACATGATCTTCAACATAAGCATGGAACCTAAGTATCTCAAGAACAACATACATAGCAACGTATTCGTGATTTAGGTATAGTTATGATCAAATTTGCACATCAATAGTTTCACAAGGAATCCAACAATTTGAGTCAAATTGTAATAGGATGGAGCACGGTCTCTAGCATTGAAATTCGTACTCATATTATTACAAAAATCAAGTAAAACCTAAGGCAAGGAAAAACACAAAGTTCATCAAGGTACATAAACGCATATAACTCTCCCTCCCGAGTATGGAAACCATGGCACATGCATACAAGCTCGTCACCTTGTATATGCATCACCCCATATGTAGCAAACATTCTCATTTAATAGAAAATATTACCTCAACAAAGCTAGGCAAGAAACTTACATCATTCCGGAGCACAATCAACAATCATCCATGGCTTTTCATTTAGAACTAGCCTCAAAATCACTTGAACCTAGCCAAATATCGTTCAAACAATTCAAACCAATCTTTAAAAACTACCCACGAATGAAAAAGGTTTAATATTTAACTTAATTAAAAAATTTAACAAAATGTCAACCCGGGTCCACATGGTCGAAATCCGAGATTCGGACCATATCCCGATTACCCATTCACCTCTGATCCCGGATATGTAATTTCTTTTGAGGTCTAAATCTCAATTTTACCAAATCCCTAAATTCTACCCATAAGTGTGTGTGTGTATATATATATATATATATATATACACACACACACACACACACACACACACACACACAGGATAGTCTGATAACCTCTAGACTCGGTTGTACTCCGGATGAAATGAAGCTTTGCCAATCCTCAGATAGATATCAACTCCGTTTATGATAAGAGCTCGTCAAACTAGATACCTGCACCTGCAGGCATGAATGCAGTGCCCCAATAATGGGACATTAGTACAAATAAATGTACTAAGTATGTAAGGCATATGACATATGAATAACTGAGTTAAAACTGAACTGATATATATATATGATATGCTGAAAGTAATCTGGAGGGTCAATGAAATCTGGGAATCATACTTACCTTATTCTAACTTGTAATATATCTAAGTATTGAACTATCCAACTTACCTTACAAAGGATGTAGAATAAAAAGGGAAGTCTCCGTTGGCCGAGAACATCTTATGTCATGACTGTCGTATATACATATAATTCGTGTCATGATATACCTGAACTTATTCCCATATGCTATCTGTACCAGAAACTATCATATTATGGATCTTCATCTATAACATTCTTCTAGCTATCATACCTTATATCTGAATACTTACCTTAGATAGATCAAACATATCTAGAGCTACACTAAAACATAAAAGTGGCACTTACGCGTTTCAAAAGAGACCGTCCGCAATGCTCACTCATAAACATGAATAATAAGTGGCTCGTATGCGTAACATAGTAGACCGTCTGTACGACTCTTAATACTGAGGCCTGGCTATGCATGCAAGTGAGACCGTCCATAACCAACCTTCATTATGCACTTATGCGTTCATAGACCGTCCATAGGGCTTCACTGTACACCTACGCGTTCATAGACCGTCCGTACAGATCATGTCTTATACATATTCATTTCATATCACTCATGCAGGCATCATTCAATCATCAATAGATAAACTCGTAGTATTAAACATACAAGTTCGTGAGTAACTCGTTACAATAACCAATCCTTATTCCCTAGCCACTTTCTAGGTCATCCTTCGTATTCTATATTATTTAGCCATAAAGAACATTGTGACTATTTTTAAATCGCACTTCAATTTTTATTTCACATCACAACTCGTTTATGGGGATTACATGATTCTTTCTACTTATAGGTATGTAATATTCTTAGCTTGTGAGGCTACTCGTTATACATACATACATAAGAGTTGCGGGATTTACGCTCTATCAACTTATATTCTTATTGCTAAATTTATCATATTCTATAATTTATGACTCCATAGGTAACATATATCGTCTCCTAACATCAACCTCATATATATTCAACCTTATTTAACTTGAGAGAAACGTAACTATCTTCGTGGGTCTTTATCAGTTACGTGAACACAAACGTGTAAGTATTGGAAGTTGTGTCATTTTTTAGGTTGAAACATTCTTATCATTCTGCAACCTATACGTTATACTACCTTGTTGAACTATTCTTATTTAACTATCCCTTATTATACGGACACTATATTGCTTCTGATTTGTCAGACCATTCGTACGTAATTTTTGAATTAACATCTAGACATCTTGTTACATATAGAAGACAAGGACCTTTTTCAAGGCTCTATTTACTCTTTAAGAATACATGAAACTGTGACCAAGACAATCCATTTCAACATTCGTATGACTATATTCATGAACGGACCTTAATCATCGGTATGGTACATACACAAAGCCTCGTCCCCTTGAATTCCTTATAAGGGAAACATAACTTACGGAATCATGCCAAATAAAAGAAAGGAAGACCTTACATACCTCAAAATATCCCGTCCAATCCTCAAGCTAACTTAACCTGCAACTCCTATATCTACAAGCAATGAACAATACTTTCGTCACAATACGAATGCCATAACTTATCGCATTTGAAGGAGATACTTTATTCTATGATAAAACGGACAACACCTCCCCTGTTTATATGACTTCCCATAAGTTACAACAACTAACCACAGCCCAAACAATATCAACAATACTTATAATAAGCCTTTTAAAATACTTTAACAATCCCGACGAGCGGCAAGCTCGGTTTCTGACTAAATAATTATAGTTTCAAACCCTTTCTTACTTCCAGAATTTATCAATAATATTAACCACCAAATATTCAATTATACCTACTAATTTTCAGCCACAATACAACTTTAAAATGACCCCGTAACAGTCCTACAAGTTCACCAACTCAAAACTTATTTTTCGGATTACTAAAACACATTTCCGACTTGTCTATTCTTTCACATCGAGAAACACAACTAACAGTACATTATTAAGCCTCCTCTTATATAAAAAATCCATGAATTTAACTTAAAATTATGTTCACAACCAGACTACATTGATGCCACAACAAACAACATACTACTCTTTTGAAACTCGCAGGTTCTAGTTTTTACGATCGAGCTACACCTCATAAAAGCTTAGATAAGGGAAAGAGAAGCATAAACTCACCTTGGCCTGAGTAGAACCCACGAAAAATAGTCCCTATTAATCTAAAACCAGTCCCCACACGCAGCTACAAGAAGGAGAAAGGGGAATTAGCAAACTGTCCGGGTTTTTCGGCACTAAAATCACTTCGTATCACCCGAAATCACCTAGGGTTCATGTGGGATATTCGGGGGAGGAGTTTCAGGGTTTCAATCTGAAGTTCTTAGTATCAAATATGAGTGAAATAAATGGTTTAATTCAGTCCTTGAAAGTCCCCTTCGCCGCCCTTTTGTTTTGGATTTATTTGGTCCCTTCATTTAAACAAGTATGTGACACACCTACTTGTCACCTACTAGTCTATGCAGTCTTGCCAAAACGCAAATATCTCTCTACTCCAATATCGTATCGATGAACGGTTTAACGCGTTAGAAACTAGACCCGTATATATTCAATTTGGTACATGGAGTATCCCGTAATTCCATTTACATTGGGAGAAAAGCTCTACTATATTTTACCTACTTTTCAGCGCATTCATAAATTTAACTTGTAACGACTTTCTTCGACTTTTGTTCCACAACTCATTTGACTTCAAAACATAACACACGATTATCATATGAGTAAAATAACTCATAACATAAACTTCTTATCATGTTAAGCACCCTAGTCTCACCCCAACAGTACATGTTATAATATTCCCAACTTGTCGACTTTCGACGGAACTTATTTTTTTTAATTCCTTTAGCTTCTAAGCCTTCCAACCCTCTTGGTACTTGTTATTTATGATTATAAATATTTGTAACCTCCACAGTAACATGATTAACTTACTTTATGTACTTTTAAAGATGATCTAATTTTTGAGCTTAAATCAATTGACTTACGACGTACTCTCACGTACGAAAACATGTAACACAAATCCAAGTAAAAAATACTTACCCAATTCAAATCATGAAAATCCTCCCCAAAATCGTCCAAATTCGAGCTCCCGAAATCAAAATGTAATAAAATAACAAAAACCCTCAAAATAGAGTACTTATATAACTACTCCAGGTAAACCCTTTCCGATCGCGAAGCACAAACTCCACTTCCCAAAGAAATACACTTCACGTTCGCGGTACATACCTCACAAACGCGATGCACAATGATGCCAACCCTATGTTAATACGGCATCGATGATGTAATTGCAAAGGAAACTCCACAAGCTCCCAGCACCCCAATGCGAACGGGGTATCATTGGCGCAAATGAGAAGAACAACCATCTCAACCCTCCACGAACGCATCCACATGTCGCGAACGCAATGAATAAACCACCATCAGCTCCCAGAACACTACGCGATCGTGGTTCTCTTCTTGCGATCGCGAACAACACTCCCAACGCTAAAAAATCAGATAAACCAGCAGTGCCAACATGAGTGAAAATGGTCTGAAACCACCCCAAAAATAACCTGAGCTCTTTAGAACCCCGTCCGAACATACCGACAAGTTCCAAAATATTATATGGACCTACTCGGGGCCTCAAATATAACAAAATAACATCAATACCACAAATCACACCTCAATTCAAGCTTAATGAACTATTTCAAATTTCCAAATTCCAAACTTATGCCGAACACGTCTAAACAACTCAAATTCACCTCAAATTTTGCATAAAAGTTCCAACTGCAATGAACCTATTCCAACTCACGGAACAAAAATCCAAACCCGATAATATCGAAGTAAACTCCCGATCAAACCTATAAACTTTCCAAACCTTCATATTGCCAACTTTCGCCAATTATAGCTAAAACCTTCTAGGAACATCCAAATGCGATTCCGAGCATATGCCAAAGACACACTTTGTCAACTCTTCTAACTTAAAGCATATAAATGAGAGTCATTCTTCCAAATCAATCTTGAATCAATCAAAAACCAAAACCGACTACACTCACAAGTCATAATGCATCATATGAAGCTACTCAAGACCTCAAACCACCAAACTGAATATAAATTCACAAAACGACTAGTCAGATCATTACATGCAGGAGTTGCTTCATACATTTCAGTCTAGGCTAATATACGGACCAGAAGGTTCGATATGTGTCTTACATGGAAGATGAGAAGGTAATTTTCCGAGTATCGCCTATGAAGGGTGTGATGCAATTTGGGATAAAGGGAAATTTGACCCCGTGGTTTATTGGCCCATTTGGTATCTTGGAGAGAGTTGGGGAAGTTGCTTATATGCTTGTATTGTTTCCTAGCCTAGTAGGGTATTTCACGTTTCCATACTTTGAAAGTACCATGAGGATTGGTCACATGTTTTAGACTTCAGCACAGTGTAGCTTGATGAGAATTTGACCTACGAGTAAGAGCCGGTGGCTATTCTAGACCGACAGGTTCGAAAGTTGAGATCTAAGAGTTTTCCTTTTGTGAAAGTACATTGGAGAGGTCAGGCAATTGAGGAGGCTACGTGGGAGTCAGAGTCCGATATGAGAAGTAGATACCAAGCCCTTTTTACCAATCCAAATACATCTATGTGTCCATTCGAGGACAAACGTTTCTTTTAGAGGTTGAGAATATAACGATCCGATAGGTCGTTTTGAGTACTAGCTTCCTTTTCTATGTTTTGAGACTTCTTATTAATTGATTTAATTATTTATAACTTGTGTGTGTAGTCCGTGTCATATTTTAGAAAGTTTATACATGAATTTTTAAAGAAAATGTGATTTTTGATGTAAAATGTGGCTAGAGTTGACCACGGTCAACGTTTTTGGTAAAACCTCGGATTAGTGTTTTGATGATTCTGCTAGGTTTGTATGATATTTTTTAACTTGTGAGCATGTTTTCTTTGGGTCCCAAGTGACCCAAGACCGTTTCAGCACATTATATGAAAATTCGAAAAAATAAGTTTTGAAGTTGAAATCTTGAGTTTTAATAATCGATTCTTGATATTTGATGTTATTTTGATGATTTAAGTTAGCGAGCGAGTTTGTATGATATTATTATACTTGTGTGAATATTCGTTTTGAAGCCCGAGGGGCTCGGGTGAGTGTTGGATATGGTTTGGAATGTTTTTGGACTACTGAGAACATCTAGTATTGTGAACTTGCAGGTCTCGCATTTGCGAAGACCTGATCGCAGATGTGAGCCTCACAATTGCGAAGATGGGGTGGGACTTCGCTTTTGCAAAGAAAACATCGCATTTGTGTGTGTGTGGGGGGGGGGGGGGGGGTCGCATATGCGAAGGATTAGTCTATTTTGCGATATCTGGAGAGCTGGGACACTAATCACATTTGCAATCAGTAGTTCGCATTCGCAAACATTGCAATTGCGAAATCTGCAGCTTGTTAAAATGTGGGAATTTTAGGATTTATCTCATTTTACATCATTTTTGAATCCTAGACTCCATAGAGGCGATTTTTGGAGAGCAATTTCTTCCCAAATTCATAAATTAGTAACTTTAACCTATTTTCAATTAATTTTTATAACTTTTTCATGAATTTCACCATCAAATCATGAATTTCAAAGTAGAAATTGGGGGTTTGGGATTGAATTTAGGAATTTTTTAAAATTGAGATGTACACATCAAATATAGGGGATTTCGAAATAAATCACATATCTGGACTTGGGGGTGAATGGGTAATCGGAATTTAATTTTAATTTCGGATTTTGACCATGTGGGCCCGAGTTGACTATTTTATTCGCCTTACTTGCTTTCTATTTCACTTTACCATGTTATATTGGATTGTCCTAGAGAATTTATACGTTTCGGTTCCCTTTTGATGCTACGATGTGAGATACGCCGTAGTTGGTAGTTATTATTAATATATATGGGGATCGAGTTTCATGCCGCAATAGTTTTATATTTATATATGTGGATCGGTTTGCACGCCATAATAATATTATTGTTATATATGTGGATCGAGTTGCACGCCGCAATAGTATTATTTATATATGGATCGGGTTGCACGCCATAATAGTATTATATATATATATGGATAGGGTATCACGCCACAAGAGTATTATATATACATATACATGGATCGGGTTATATGCCGCAACAATATTAGTATTATATATGTGGATCGGATTGCACGCCGCAACAGAGAGGTTATATTGTCGCTATTCTTGGCTGTTGGTTTTCGTTATCGTGTTGTGTTTTGAGACTCGTAAGTGATGATATTCTTGGTCCCTCTTTCATTTATTTCTTGTTTTGGTTATCATGTTAGTTAGTTGTTTCTCTATTTCGTTATTGCTTTTCTGCTTATTCTCGTACAATGAGTGCCTTATCATAGTCTCGTCACTATTTCGTCGAGGTTAGGCTCGGCAGTTACGAAGTACATGGGGTCAGCTCTACTCATACTACACTTCTGCACTTCTTGTGCAGATTCTAGTATTGGTTTCAGCGGCATACAACGGTGATTGCTCGGAGCTTTCCCTTCAGGATATTTGAGGTAGAGTTGTACCCCATTCGCAGACCCTAAAGTCCCCTTCATTTCTATTATTATTTACCTTGTATCAGACAGTTTATATTTTATTTCAGACATTATTTGTAGTAATCTAGTAGCTCATGTACTTGTGACACCAGTTTCTTGGATTGGTTTAGACAACGATGCTTTCAGATTATTATATATTTTAGATTATTTCAGTCTTAATTTCTTAATATTCTGGTTTTATATTGTTAAACTGCTTAATTTTTAGCTAATATTGGCTTGCCTAGCAAGCGAATATCAGGCACCATTACGACTCTGTGGTTGTAATTTTGAGTCGTGACACCTATATAGCTTAAATAAATAAAAAACTTTAATACTGCAAATACTAATTGATTTTTTTTTTTAATATTTTAGTTGATTTTAAATTCCTAAATGGTAAGAAATCAATTAAAAGAATATCTTAAATATCAAAAAAATAATTTAAA
>AWOL01S0045808.1:0-15727 GCA_000715115.1 Nicotiana otophora
CCTAGTGTGAGTATTTAATGGGTATTTGATTTTAGGGCTTGAATGTGAATGAGTTAGTGATATGTAGCCTACTAGAACTCAAGAATTAATGGTCGCAAACATTAATTCATGCCTTTATGACTTAGTCTCTACTCGAGAAAGAGGGACTAAGTCTAGGAAAACTAGGCTAACAAGGAATTAGGGTGAACTCAAAAAATTGATATCTCCAATTAAATAGTTAAACCTAGAGATAGGAATACCCAACTTGAGCTAATATCACTTGATTTGCATGAATACCCATTTGGACTTGAGAAAGCCAAATTGGGCAAAATCACTCAAACTACCGAGAGGTATAGAGTAAGTACACGGGTATGATAGCTATATTATAATCCGAACTAATCAGGCTTACCCTAGATTTTGCTACCCATTAGATATCCACCTAGGTAGAAGTCACTACCCTAGTATCTTTAAATATTTGAAAAACAATAACAAAAATATTGTCCTTAGTTTCAATTATTGCAATATTTAGAGTAAAGTTAGAAGTAGAAATCAAACCCAAACTTGTGGAAGTGTAATTAGATTCAAAACCTGCATCTAGCTTAGATATAAACCTAATTCCAAACATTAACTCCCTGTGGATTCGATCCCGACCTAGTTGGTTTAAAGTTGCATCGACCACCCTCGCTACTCAATAGTAGTGTAGGCTTGGACCCGATCAATTTTTGGCGTCGTTGCCGAGGAGTTAAATAGATTTATCTATATATCTAGGTATTTGTATATTTTGTCTTTCTTTCCTTCCGAGTCACTAATTTTGTTTGTGAATTGCTTTGAGGTACAAAATGGCCCTTTACAATGAGCCCCTCACAAATTTACCATTAGGGGATGAGGTAGATGATGATCATGTGGATGAGGTTCATCCCGAGCCTCAAGTAAACAGGCGAGGCCAACCGCATCCACCAAGAGCAGCACACCGGGTGTTACCGAATGAGGGCTATGCAAGTGCAATAGTCCCGCCCCGGATTAGAGCGGGGAACTTCCAAATTACTAACGTGATGCTTACACTACTTGAGCAGCGGGGTTTCTTCACCGGAGCATCACACAGAAACGCCTACAAGCATCTCAATGGTTTCATCGATACTTGTTGGGGGAGCAAGCAAACAAATGTTACCGAGCAAGCAAAACAAAGGCTTTGGACTGGTTAGAGAGATTGCCCAATCATTCCATCTACACTTGGGATGAGTTGGCCGAGAAGTTCATTGTCAAATTCTTCTCTCCGGGGCACATGGCTACACTAAGGGATGAAATTCTAGCTTTCAAACAATAGCCCAATGATCCATTGCACGATATTTGGGAAAGATATCGCACCATGGTCAGAGAATGCCCGAACAATGATATGACCGAGGCCATGNTCAAATTCTTCTCTCCGGGGCGCATGGCTACACTAAGGGATGAAATTTTAGTTTTCAAACATGAGCCCAATGAGCCATTGCACGAGATTTGGGAAATATATCGCACCATGGTCAAACAATGCCCGAACAATTATATGACCGAGGCCATGATCCAACAGACCTTCTACAGGGGTATCAACACAACAAATCAGTGTGTGGTAAATCAACTCGCTCGGGGTAACTTCATGAATACACTTTTTCTGAAGCTTGTGAAATCTTGGATGAGATGGCAAACACCTATTTGGCATGGCAAAGTAGAGCCAATGTTCCCCAGGGTGACCAAAATGTTATTCACCTATACAAGGAGCTACATGATCATGAAAGCTATTGCGGAGTTGACAACCACCATGAACCAATTGGCCAAGGCTCTGGTTCAATAGGTTCAAGGGTTGAAACAGGTGAATGCTATGGAAAGGGTGAACATGATGGTAAACAAGAGACGACAATGAGATCAACAAGTACAAAACCATCCAGAACAATTTTAGCAAAGTAATAGTAGGTATAATCAAGATGATTCATATGATGAGCAAGATGAAGAGGTTCAATATGTCAACAATTATCAAGGTCAAAGAAGCAATGCTCCAAATCAACAATAATGGAGATCACAAGGAAACCGAGGAAACTAGAACAACCAAGGCCACCAAGGAAATTGGAGTGGCGGCAACAATAATAATCAAAGCAATTGGGGTAATCAAGGTGACAAGGAAACCAAGGAAACTGGACCAACCAAGGCGACCAAGGAAATTGGAGTGGTGGCAACAACAATAATCAAAGCAATTGGGGTAATCAAGGTGACAAGGAAACCAAGGAAACTGGACCAACCAAGGCGACCAAGGAAATTGGAGTGGTGGCAACAACAATAATCAAAGCAATTGGGGTAATCAAGGTGACAAGGAAACCAAGGAAACTGGACCAACCAAGGCGACCAAGGAAATTGGAGTGGTGGCAACAACAATAATCAAAGCAATTGGGGGAACAACAATAATCAAGGGGGTTAGAACAATAGCAATCAAGGAAATCAGGGGTCGGGCTTTCAGAGGCCACCTATGTATCAACAACCAAACAACCCGCCTCCATAACCATCATAAGGTCCTAGTTCTTCCAATAGTGAAATGAGACGGATTGAAAACATGTTTAAGCAAATGATGGAGAAAAAGGCCGACTCCGATGCCCAATTATCCTCCCACAACACTTCTATCCGCAACTTGTAGGTTCAACTTGGCCAAATTTCTTAAGCTCTAAATACTCGCCCAAAGGGGGCACTACCTAGTGATATGGTGGTGAACCCAAAAGGTAGGAATACAGGGCATGCCATGGCCATGACAACAAGAAGTGGGAGAGGTGGAGTCGGTAGTACCTCAAACCAAAGAAGACATGTGGGTGATGATGTGTTGGTGCAAGATGATGATGAGCAAATCAATGATGTTCAAGCTAATGAAGAAGCGAGGATTGTTATTGATGAAAATGTGGAGGTGACGCAAAAAGAAGTGAACTCGTTTAGGGAGCACGTGACTGACATGCCGGAACCGATAGTGCCAAAGTCTAAGGTGCCAATGCCAAGGCCTCCTCCTCCATACCCTCAAAGACTTGAAAAGGAAAACAATGAGAATCAATTCAAAATATTCATTGATATAATGAAAGGTGTGTCCATAAATGTGCCGTTAGTTGATGCCTTAGAACAAATGTCGGGATATGCCAAGTTCATGAAGGATTTGGTAACAAAGAAGAGATCAATGAACTCTAAAATGATCAAAATGACACATCAAGTGAGTGCTATGGTGCACTCCATGTCTCCAAAGTTGGAACACCCTGGTGCTTTCATAATCCCGTGCACTTTTGGGAGTGCCGATTTCGCCAAAGCTTTATGTGATTTGGGGGAAAGCATTAACTTGATATTGTATTCTATGTTCAAAACGTTGGGGACTGGGCAACCAAGACCCACATCCATGAGGTTGCAAATGGCATATCGGACAATGAAAAGGCCATTGGGGATAATTGAGGATGTGTTAGTTAGGGTCAACAAGTTCATCCTTCCCACAGATTTTGTGATACTTGACTGTGAGGTTAACTACGAGGTGTCAATCATTATGGGGAGACCTTTCCTTGCTACAGGTAAGGCCTTAGTTGATGTGGAAGTTGGAGAGCTCACCTTCCGGGTGGGTGATGAAAAAGTGGTGTTCTATATTTGTAAATCAATGATGCAACCAAATAGCAACGAAGTGTGTTCGTTCGTGGATCTTGTGACCGAAGTAATTGTTGATGACACAAGTTTTGTGATAAAATTGGAAGATACCTTGGAAATTGTATTGTTGAATCATGATAAGGATGAGAAGGAAGGCGTTGTAGAATGTGTCAATTCTTTCCAAGGAATTAGATCATATACTTATAAGCCTCGAAAACTTTCCTTGGATCTCGAAAACTGGAAGACTCCACCAAAAAAGCCCTCAATCGAGCAGCCTCCCACCTTGGAGTTAAAGCCTTTTCCTTCAAATCTCAGGTATGCGTTTCTAGGCCCTTGTTCCACTTTACCTATTATTATTTCCTCGTGCTTAACTAACGTGCAGGTAGGTGCCACCCTTACGCTGCTTCAAAGGAGGAAGAAGGCAATAGGTTGGACATTGGCGGATATTCGGGGTATAAGCCTCGCCTTTTGCATGCACAAAATCATTTTGGAGGAGGATGCCTAACCCTCTGTGGAACATCAAAGATGATTGAATGAGGCCATGCTAGAGGTAGTAAAGAAAGAGATCATCAAGTGGTTGGATGTCGGGGTGGTTTACCCCATTTTCGATAGTTCGTGGATCTCGCTGGTGCAATATGTCCCAAAGAATAGGGGAATGACTGTGACAACAAATGATAAAAATGAATTGATCCCCACAAGAACTGTCCCCGGTTGGAGAGTGTGCATGGATTATAGAAAGCTCAACAAAGTTACGCGAAAAGATCATTTTCCACTTCCATTTCTTGATCAAATGTTGGATAGGTTAGCCGGACGTGCTTATTATTGCTTATTGTATGGATATTCCGGATGTAACCAAATTCTTATTGCACCTGAAGACCAAGAGACGACCAGCTTCACTTGGCCATATGACACTTTCGCATTCTCGCGGATGCCATTCGGGTTATGCAATGCACCGATAACTTTTCAGTGGTGTATATGTCCATCTTCACCGATATGGTGGAGGACTTTCTCGAGGTTTTTATGGATGATTTCTCTATCGTGGAGGATTATTTTGAAGAGTGCTTGTATAACTTGGATAAGGTATTGGCACGTTGTGAAGAAACTAACTTGGTGCTGAATTGGGAGAAGTGTCACTTTTTGGACAAGGAGGGCATTTTCCTCGCTCGTATGATTTCAAAGAATGGTATTGAGGTTGATAAAGCAAAAATTGAAGTGATATCCAAACATCATCCCCCAACTTCTGTAAATGGAGTGAGAAGCTTTCTAGGTCATGCAGGGTTTTACCGCCGATTCATCAAGGACTTTTCTAAGGTGGTAAACCCCTTGTACAACTCTTGGATAAAGATGTCAAGTTCATTTTCAATGAAGATTGTATGAAGGCATTTTAACTACTCAAGTATAAGTTGACTACCACTCCTATTATCACCGTGCCAAATTGGAGCTTACCATTTGAGCTCATGTGTGATGCAAGCGATGTGGCGATTGGTGCGGTATTGGGGCAACGAATTAATAAGATCTTTCATCTGGTCTACTATGCTAGCAAGACCATGAACGAGGCACAAGTAAACTATACGATGACCAAGAAAGAACTCCTAGCCATTGTCTTTGCTATGGAGAAGTTTTGCCCGTACCTAATGGGTACAAAGGTGATTGTTCACAACGACCATGCGTCACTTCGTTATTTGAAGAGAAAGAAAAACTCTAAGTCAAGGTTGATGAGGTGGGTGCTTCTATTGCAAAGTTTGATCTAGATATTCAAGACCGAAAGGGTAGTGAGAATCAAGTGGCGAACAACTTGTCCCGATTGGAGGAGGAGGGGAGGCCACATGATGGCCTTAAGATCAATGATTCATTTCCTGACGAACAACTCCTTTCCATTTCTATCACTGGGATGCCACGATTTGCCGATGTGGCCAACTATCGTGTGGGTGGCATTGTTCCGAATGAGTTCTACTCAAACCAAAGGACGAAGCTCAAACGGGACTTCTTGGACTACTATTGGGATGAGCCATATCTCTTCAAACTTTGCACTGATGGGGTTATTCATATATGTGTTCCAGAAGAAGCGAGATTGGGTATTCTTGAAGCTTGCCATTCTTTTCCCTATGGTGGGGCGAGAACTACTTCAAAGGTCCTAAGTTATGGATTCTATTGGCCTACCTTGTACAAAGATGCTAGCGAACTCGTTAAGTGTTGTGATGATTGCCAAAGGGCCGATGGGGTCTCCAAGAAAAATGAGATGCCTCTCACCACCATCCTCGAGATGGATATTTCGCTGTGTGGGGCATCGACTTTATGGGTCCATTTGTGAGCTCTTGTGGGAACTCCTATATTCTTGTTGCTGTGGATTATGTTTCCAAATGGGTTCAAGCTGTGACTTTGCCCAACAATGAAGCACGGAGGGTGGTGGCTTTCTTGAAGAAAACCATATTCACAAGGTTCGGCACCCTAAGTGCTATCATTAGTGATGGGGTTCACATTTTTGCAACAAATCCTTTGACACTTTACTCCACAAGTATGGTATCACTCACAAGGTGTCAACCCCCTATCACCCCCAGGCAAGTGGACATATTAAATTCTCCTACAAGGAGATCAAGAGTATTCTATCCAAGACTGTCAATGCAAATCGGACTGATTGGTCAAGCAAACTTGATGATGCTCTTTGGGCCTATAGAACAGCTTACAAGACTCCAATTGATATGTCTCCGTATCGGTTGGTGTTTGGGAAAGCATGTCACCTTCCGGTGGAATTAGAGCATAAGGCCATGTGGGCGTTGAATAAATTGAACCTTGAGTGGGATGTAGCTGCCAATCTTCGGGTGGAGCAATTGAATGAACTTGATAGGTTTTGGTTCCATGCTTACTCCAGTTCGTCCTTGTATAAGGACAAGATGATGTACCTACATGATAAGTATATCCGGAACAAAGAATTCAAAGAAGGTGACCTTGTTCTTTTATTCAACTCTCGGTTACGGATGTTTCCGGAAAAGCTTAAATCAAAGTGGAGTGGTACTTTTGAAGTGGTACATGTGACTCCCTTTGATGCTATTGACTTGAAAAATAAGAATGGTTAGATCTTTAGAGTCAATGGGCACCTGGTGAAGCACTACCTTGGTAAGGTTGATGATGGCCACGTTGTGGCATTGCTCCATTTCGAATGAATGATGGTAACATGCGTCGTGCTGCGATATTAAATCAGGCGCTTCTTGGGAGGCAACCCTTGTGTTTTTCTTTCTTTTGATTTGCTTGTTAGATTATGCATTGTTTTGGACTATGTGGTTGTGAAGTGTATGCAGGAATTGTGTGTGCAGTGCAGAAATTTGACAAGACAAAAATTGGCTAAGTGGTGAAATTGTGTGGACCGTGCCAGAATTATGCGAACCTCACAAGCCCTTCGTGTCCGCACAATTATGTGTGCGGTCGCACAACTGAAAGATGGAAAATGCCAACTCTCTGAAGTTTGTCCTGACAAAATCCCTTAAGGATTCGCGGCCACGATCAAAATTTTGCGGACCGCACAGATTGTGCGGCCGCAACCATTTTTATGCGGACCACGTCACTGAATCAACTGCTCAGTTAGAAAAGGTAAAGAGTGCGGACTGCACCAAAATTGTGCGGCCGCCCTCAAGTAAGTCGGTGGGCCAACATGGTCAGAGTATAAATAGGACTTTTTGAGACTAGTCACACTTTACACGCTCTGACCTCTCAAGCTAGACTAAAGCACAATGTACTCTTTCTTGTTTTCAATCTCATCCCATATTCATCAAGTGTTGATTTCCTACTACATTTCATTACTGGTATGTTGATTTCAATGAATTAATTTCATATTTTTCTTTTCTTTTCTCTTTGTTTTAGTTTTCTTTTTATCTGGGGTTAGATTCATGACAAAAATGTCAAATTGATGCTTAATTCTTGCTTAGAAGCATGTGGGTAGTGTTTGAATGCATAATGGGGCTGGGGTTAGTAGCTTTTATTGTTTAATTTCCGTAAATCATGCCTAATCAGTGAACACCCAAGTATTAATCGTACTTCAGTGCCGGTGCATGCTGAGGACCCCTTCCATGTTGAGGACCCAATGCAGACATAGACCACATAGGGAGTTTTCTCTACTCTCTACCCCTTTTCCCTGTACTTATTTGTTATGAGTATTGAGGACAATTCTATTTTTCATTTGGGGGGTGGTCCATTTTGATTTGATGACATTTGGTATGTAATAACCATTATACTATTTTTTTTAATCTTTATTTATATTTATTTTCACTTTTGGTATGTATGTATTCTTACCATTCGATGTATATATTCATTTCCATTATGTATATATTCGCTTTACTTCATTTTGTACAATTCAGTTTATTTTCCGTAGTTTACTTCATAACTTCTTTCATTGTTTTTCCTTAGTAGAATAGCTTCTTATTTACTTTAGTAGCTTCTTTTTAAGTTGTTAGCTTGTTTTTATATTTTGTGTGAACAATAAGCCTTTGGTTTTCTTAATGCCACGGTTCTTTCCAAAGGTGGATGTTGTGTGAACCGGGTGGCTTTTCCCAACGATGGATGGCATAAAAACCTTCTTAAAGGATTGAGTCCGTTTTCTTTATGTTTTTGTATATATAGTAGTAATTAATAAAAGTGCCTCAAGCAGGCTTCACTTGGCACTAACACATTTACCTTCGACCTTATGGTTAGAAACAAGTTGATTGGCAAATAATAGCTCTAGTTGTGGCCTTTAGACTCTTGTGTTGACTAAAACAATCATCGAGTGGTTTCTTTGAGCCATTTGTGATTTTTAATCTTAGCTAGGGTTGTTGTGGGCCCTTGACTCTGTTCTCTTTAATAATCCAGCAGCTTGAGAGGTGAGGTATTGAATTGCAAGTCCAAGTTCCATGCCAATAAGTCTAGAACTTGCCCTGAATGTTTGTCTAGGTGAAATGCTAAGTGTAGCTCAACTTGAGAAATGATTGTAGGCTCTTCTTGATCCAATTTGAAACTTGAAAGCTTCCGTAGCTTACCTATGCGTTATCCCTAGTCAACCCCTTTGAGCCAAAGACCTTTTTCATTCAAGAACAAAAAAAAAAAGAAATGAAGAAAAGGGAAGGCAAAGAAAAGAAAGAAAGGCCAAAAAGCAATAGGTCAAAAAGAAAGTGAACAAAGTAGAAAGTTGAAGGGATTCAAAGAAAGCAATGATGAAAGGAATGGAGTGATTAGAAAAGGACTAAAATTATTGTCATGAGTGCACTTCTTCACAATCCTTGTTTTGAGTGTTACATTCTAAAGTGAGATTTGCTCATGGAGAGTAGAGGAGGAGGAGTTTGGGTTCCACAATGGCCTATGTGATAGAGAGAGCTTCCTTGGTGAATTAAGTCAACATTTGATGCTCTAGGGAAACATTAGAACTATGGTACTCAAAAGGTCAAAATATGGTGTTGTTGATAATTCATTTGTATTGAGGGTAGTTGTTAGTCCCAATTGATGCATGATTGATTCACCTTAGGCCAGCTAAAATATCCTTTTTTCTAGTGGAGGTGGGAATTACCTTATTTGCTTGAGGACAATAAAAAACTTAAGTTTGGGGGAGTTGATAAGTAGGGATTTTAACCGATTATTTTCTCTCTTTGACTTGTGTTTTAGGCCAGAAATGCTTGAAGGTATTCCCGGAAATTAATGAAATATGCTTGCTTGTAGGAATTGTTCAAAATGAGCCAAAGAAATAAAAATCAACTCACAAAGGAGTCAAACGTTGAACAAAAACCAAGGTTGGGCTAAGATGTTTGAAGTGCGGATCGCACAAATACTGTGCGGCCGAGAAAGCCATGATGCGGCCGCGATCATAATTATGGGGTTCGCAAGAGGGAGTTTCAAAGAGTGAGATTTGGGGTAAATGATGAGCGCGGACCGCACCAAAACTGTGCGGCTGCGAAAGTCCCTGTACAGCCGCAATTAAAATTATGCGGACCGCAATGACTGAGATTCAGAGAGCTGAGAACTTAAACAAAAGAGAAAAGTGTGGACCGCACCAGAATTGTGCAGCTGCGATCAAAATTATTCGATCCGCAAGATGAAGAATCAGAGAGTTGATTTCAATCCAAACTCAAGCAAGTGCAGACCGCATCACTTTTATGCGGCCGAATAATCTGGAGCGCGGCCGCACTTAGAATTATGCGGTCCACGAAAGTTCAGCTCAACCGAGATCCAAAAGAGAAGAATGCGACCGCATCAGAATTATGCGACCACGAAAGCTAGAGTGCGGCCGCACTCAGAATTACGCGGCCGCACAACCTCTGTAGGGGCATTTTTGTCAAATATTTTACGCTTAGTATAAACAGAACTTTTTGTCATTTTTAGGGAATGTTATGTTTTGTATGAGCACCTGAGACGGCCGACTTTTCTGTTTTCGGAAATTTTGTACTAGATTCACTTCTTAACATTAGATTTTCATTCCATAAATTAATATTATGGATTTTATTTTCATTTCATCTTTAATTTATGTTATTTGCATGAGTAGCTAACCCATAGCTATGGTTGTGACCCAACCCTAGTGTGGGTATTTAATGAATATTTGATTTTAGGGCTTGAATGTGAATGAGTTAGTGATATTCAGCCTAGTTCGTGGTAGCACTTTAGAACCAATGGTTGCAAACATTGATTCATGCCTTTATGACTTAGTCTCAACTTTAGAAAGAGGGATTAAGTCTAGAAAAACTAGGTTAACAAGGAATTAGGGTGAACTCAAGAAATTGACAGCTCTAATTAAAGGGTTAAACCAAGTGCAGACCACATCACTTTTATGCGGCCGAATAATCTGGAGCGCGGCCGCACTTAGAATTATGCGGTCCACGAAAGTTCAGCTCAACCGAGATCCAAAAGAGAAGAATGCGACCGCATCAGAATTATGCGACCACGAAAGCTAGAGTGCGGCCGCACTCAGAATTACGCGGCCGCACAACCTCTGTAGGGGCATTTTTGTCAAATATTTTACGCTTAGTATAAACAGAACTTTTTGTCATTTTTAGGGAATGTTATGTTTTGTATGAGCACCTGAGACGGCCGACTTTTCTGTTTTCGGAAATTTTGTACTAGATTCACTTCTTAACATTAGATTTTCATTCCATAAATTAATATTATGGATTTTATTTTCATTTCATCTTTAATTTATGTTATTTGCATGAGTAGCTAACCCATAGCTATGGTTGTGACCCAACCCTAGTGTGGGTATTTAATGAATATTTGATTTTAGGGCTTGAATGTGAATGAGTTAGTGATATTCAGCCTAGTTCGTGGTATCACTTTAGAATTAATGGTTGCAAACATTGATTCATGCCTTTATGACTTAGTCTCAACTTTAGAAAGAGGGATTAAGTCTAGAAAAACTAGGTTAACAAGGAATTAGGGTGAACTCAAGAAATTGACAGCTCTAATTAAAGGGTTAAACCAAGAGAAAGTAATGCCCAACTTGAGCTAATATCACTTTATTTGCATGAATACCCATTTGGACTTGAGAAAGACAAATTGGGCAAAATCACTGCAACTACCGAGAGGTATAAAGTGAGTATCCGGTTGTGATAGCTATATTACAATCCCAACTAATCAAGCTTGCTCTAGATTTTGCTACCCATTAGATATTCACCTAAGTAGAAGTCACTACCCTAGTCTCTTTAAACATTTAAAAAACAACAACAACAATATTGTCCTTAGTTTCAATTATTGCAATCTTTAGAGTAAAGTTAGAAGTAGAAATCAAACCCAAACTTGTGGAGGTGTAATTAGATTCAAAACCCGCATCTAGCTTAGATAAAAACCTAATTCCAAAAATAACTCCCTGTGGATTCGATCCCGACCTAGTTGGGTTAAAACTGCATCGACCACTCTCGCTACTTAATAGTAGCGTAGGCTTGGACCCGATCAGCCTCACTCAGTCATAAAACTCTCCAGTCTCTCGGGCTCTCAACAATCATGAAAGCAGCCCAAACAACAATGATATGACGCATCAATAATGAACAATAGAGACTGGGATAAACTAATCAATTAAACTGCGACTGAGTACAAAACAATAATTAAGCAGATAGTTCAACATGTACACGACCTATGTGGGTCCCAACAGTACCAACATATAACCTAAACATGGTTTCTATCTTGACTTACAGTCAAATTTTCACAACACATTGAAAGCACATAGGTAACAACAAGTTATTCCACTTTACAATTTCCACGGGAAGGACCAAGTCACAATCCCCTCGGTGCACGCCCACACGCCTGTCACCTAGCATGTGCGTCACCTCCAAAGTAATCATATGATACCAAAATTCGGGGTTTCATACCCTCAGGACCATATTTAAAACTGTTACTTACCTCGAACAAGACGAATCCAATGTCGAGCAAGAGAAACAATGCTCCAGAAATCCCATTCTGCACATATCAACTTTTGAACGACTCGACTCTAGCCACAATTAATTTGATTCAATCAATACCAATTATTGTAATTAATTCCATTAGGAAATACTAAATTTTTCAATACAAATCTGAATATAAGTCAAAATAGCCGTGGGGCCTATGCCTCGCAATCCGACGAAGCTCATAAAATCCGACAACCCATCCAATTACACGTTCAACCATACAAATTTCACTCAAATACGACTCTGAATCGGTGTTCAACTCTCGAAAATTTATTTTTATGAAATTGTAGAATTTCCTCCGTTTGCTCTTGAAAAATCAATAATCTTACGCTGAAAATGAAGATTAATTCATGGAATATAATCACAAGGAAGTGAAGAACACTTACCCCATGTCGTGTGGAAAAGTTTTCGCCAAAATCGCCCAAACCGTGCTCCAAAATCCGAAAATGGTGAAAAACCACGAACCCTCGAACTTAAAGGTTCTGTCCAGTCAATCTGCACTTGCAGACAAGAGGTCGCATCCGCGGGACAAATATCGCTTCTGCGAGAACAGCTTGGCCAGTCATGATCGCTTATGCGATGCCTATGACAGCACCTGCGGTTACTCTTCTGCGCTCAATGGTTCGCACATGCGGACTTGCCTCTCCCTCAACTCCGCATCTGCGGAGCCTCGCTTGCACTTGCGGGCTCGCAGATGCAGTTAACTCCTTCGCACCTGCGCCCTGTCCAGGCTAGCCCAGCTCTACTTCTGCGTAAAACTAGTCGCATATGTGGCACAGCACCTGAGGCCAATTCCTCGCAAGTGCAATCACACCAGAAGACATAAATTTTCCAAATTTCTTCTAAGTCTGAATTTGATCCGTTAACCATCTGAAACTCACCCGAGCCCCTTGGGACCCCGTCCGAACATGCCAAAAAGTTCCATAACATAACACGTACCTACTCGAGGCCTCAAATCATATCAAATAACATCAAAACGATGAAGCGCATCTCAAATCAAAATCTATGAACTTTGAACTTTTAATTTCTCTATCCCGTGCCGAAGCACATCAAATCAATCCAGAATGACTTCATATTTTGCACACAAGTCATAAATGACATAACGAAGCTATTATAATTTCCAGAATCAGATTTCGACCCCGAATCAAAAAGTCAACCCCCCGGTCAAACTTCCCAAAAATTTAACTTTCGACATTTGAAGCCTAATTTCACTACGGACCTCCAAATAATTTTCCGGATACGCTCCTAAGTCCAAAATCACCATACAAAGCTATTGGAATTATCAGAATTAAAATCCGAGGTCTCTACACATAAGTCCACATCCGGTCAATTTTTCGAACCTAAATTTTCAATTATGAGACTAAGTGTCTCATTTCACTCCAAATTCCTCCCGGACTCGAACCAACTAACCCGGTAAGTCTTACAATGACTGTGAAGCATAAATTAAGCAGTAAATGGGGGAACAAGCTTGTAATACTCAAAACGACCGCCTGAGTCATTACATTCTCCCTCAGTTAAACATACGTTCGTTATCGAACGTGCCAAAAGTTGTTTCCAAGTCATCGAATCACTATTCCATCTTACCACGCACATACCCGGGGGTGATCTCATGCCACCCTATTCTATATAGGCCCTACCACACAACATAACTGAAAATCATTAATTTAACCTTAGCCCAAAACCTTGGAGCGAAATATCTAACATCCAGAATTCTTTTCAAGACCCGAATCTCACATCTACACACTGTATAAGTCTGAACGAGCTGCATCGAGCCATATCTATAACCACAGATATAATCAACTAACATATTACATGACTCGCATGCCCGTGGAACCATTCCTGATCACAGTAACTACTCCAAGACAAACCAAGTACTAGTATTAAACCCCATATCAAACCAAACATCACCCAAAAAACTTTGTACATTGTGATAATAAAAGAAACACGTAGAATCTCGTAACCTCTTATTAGATCAGCACGTCCTGGAGCTCTCTTGCCCTAACCAGAACCATAATCCTCTCTTAAGCCGACTTTCTACATTATCCTCCCGAATATACCATAATCGAGCTTGATAGTACCCATTCTAGGTCCAATGACATTATTTTTATTAAACACAACTATTCCACGGACAAGCCACATCAATATAACTCAAGCCACAACTGCGCAATCTGTGTACCCAAATATGGGAGATGTCTCAAGGAAGAGAACCATATTGCAAGTTCAACAAGCACTACTACAACCACAATGTTACAACCAACTCCTCAAATTTCGTGAAGAGGATAATCGTAGGTGCATGTGCACAATTATTGAGGAAGAAAATTAATAGATCAGATAAATATTTATAGAAATATAATTCTCACACACGACACAGACAACTAACATGCTAATAATATGAATCGCTCGGCATGGTCACCGGCATCCAGTCCCAACATATCATACAGGAGCAATTAGACAAGTTCACTTGTATATAATAATGAAATAAGATTCTCATGCTCCTAGACTAGCATAAATAACACGCTATAGCGTAAGCATGTGCAAAATTTGCTATCAAACTTCAAATCGGCAAGTTAACGCTGAAGTAGTAACTACCTCGTTTACTCAGGGGAACTAGCATCTTTGTAACCTCAAATGTAGCTCAGATAGGTCTCCACAAAGGTACAAACATGAGAAACGTTATAACTTTACGCATAACAGTCAACTCCAGGCATAGCATAGCCTAAGCATTCTTTCGAGTATGAATACTTGCCCTAATACCCGCACATGGGCTCAAACCTCATATATATGTGCACTCATAGTGCGTAGCTATCACAAATAATTAACACAACTAGTGGCTCTACTGAATTTAAATAAAATTCTCACCTCAAAAAGATCGCAACCCTGAAACAATATGCGTCTGAGAACTCATAGTCTCCAAATTCATCAAACACATGAATTACCGTAACTGATTCCAACTCTAGCACTAGAATGACTAACACATCTTCCATTCACCATCTTCCCAAAAGGAATACTTTCATAATTCTTTTGTGCCACATAGCAATAATTTTATATGAGCAGTCTATCAACCAGGTGACTACTACAATACCAATGAACATCTATAAGTCAAAACATAATGTGCCTTTTGAAATGCGCACCCTTCTTAAGGATTACTGAGCAGCTATAACATTCATTTAATTATCTGAAATTGACCATTCTGTCCAAAATTTGTGATCTTCCTTTAAAGAATGAACTGCCACATTGTACCTGCAAATCTTAATCCCGCACAACATACCACATCTATCACTCCATCATGTGACAAGCATGAGAATCTCATTATCAACTCTAAGTCAACAGTAAATTACATACCCTATTAGTTAGAAACATCTCTCTTGCTTCTTTCTAGGAGGAAATCACCATACACAACACNAGCATAGCCTAAGCATTCTTTCGAGTATGAATACTTGCCCTAATACCCGCACATGGGCTCAAACCTCATATATATGTGCACTCATAGTGCGTAGCTATCACAAATAATTAACACAACTAGTGGCTCTACTGAATTTAAATAAAATTCTCACCTCAAAAAGATCGCAACCCTGAAACAATATGCGTCTGAGAACTCATAGTCTCCAAATTCATCAAACACATGAATTACCGTAACTGATTCCAACTCTAGCACTAGAATGACTAACACATCTTCCATTCACCATCTTCCCAAAAGGAATACTTTCATAATTCTTTTGTGCCACATAGCA
>AWOL01S0045814.1:3344-23154 GCA_000715115.1 Nicotiana otophora
CAGATTGCGTTCTGGCGATAATAGAATGGACAATAGAAGAAGATTCATGAGAAATTCAGAGAATGGTCATTCAGGAAGACGCCTCCCTAAAGCAAGCAATGTGAGCAAAGTTAAGCTTAAGGGTCTGCATATGCCAGTTTCACTAAGTGTCACCATCGCGAGTAAGGAATTTTGTTATCCTTGGTACAGAAGGATTACGACAAGGCGAGTAAGGGTCATCTATGATGTGAAAGGATGCCAAAGATGAAGAGGTAAAATATCTATAGGTAGGTCATCGTAGCACTAAATCTTAGTACTCCCCTAAAAAGGGGAAATATGGAGTGATGTGGCATTAAGTTAGAATTAAGTAGTTCTAGTAATTACTATCAATATCACACTGGCCCCCCTCAACCCCGTTGTCGTTGATTTTTACTATCAATATCAAATAACCCTAGGCTAGATCCACCCTTCTTTTTGGCGAATCATCATTCTACTCCGATTCTTTGTGAGCAAAGCCGAGGGGATGGCTTTAACCCTCAACCACCTCATCAGGTTGTACAACCCCCGCCTCTATCTAGGCAGGTTAATAAAACTCCAATATCGGGCTACCAAAGTGCTGTTCTCGAGCATAAATGAGGACAAGGACCGAGGCTGGATGGGACGGTTCATTCAAGTGAGGACCTCCGACCTAATTGAGGCCGAGAAGATGCCATTTCCCGAGAAATGCAATATGAAGCGTAAGTACAATCCCACTATTAGCTCATATTTATTGTTTAGCTCCTCCACTTCTTCTCATCGATATCTCTTTCTTTGATGTAGCGGTCGCTTGGATGCCCAGTGCAATTCCTAACCTCAAGAGCTGGGTTCGGGACCTGGTCTCGACCTCTTCGTATGCCGAGCGCTCATGGAGGAATTTATCAAAGGGCCGATGGGAGGCCAAAAATCATGGTATGCCCTTTTTCCACGTCTTTGATGATTGTGTTAAAGTTTTCCTTACTTAATTGCCTTTCATACAGGCCTTGGCAAAGATGCTGTTATGAGGCCCCTATTGGTGAGGAGGAGACTTCAATCTTGGCACCGAAACCGGCGAAGGACAAAAAGAGGAAAATGACCTCACCATCCGAGGATCCAGAACCTAAGAAGAAGGCGGCTCGTAAGCCGAGAAATAACATCATCCTCCTGATCAAAGTGTCTGTTCGGTGTCTAAGGGAGGAAGACGAAGGAAAGGAAGAAAACAACTTCGGGCTGGTGGCCCGAGTGGAAATGAGCACCGAGGCCCCAAAGGCCACTGATTCGGTGAAGGCTACAAAGACTCCATATCGAGATGAGGGGGTCTCGGGAAGAGACTTGGGTGAAGTCCCCAAGTCATCAAGGATCAAAGATGCCTCCCACCATACTGAGCTAACGGTGGGTACGGCTGTTGAGGCCCCTCGAGATGAGGAGAATGCCCCAAATGATCCACTTGGGGTAATAGAAATTGGAGGTTCCCTGCTGCTCCCCTCATTTTCTGAGGAGATGATTCAAGAGGCTTGGGCCTTGAAGACCCTCTCCATTAAAGGAGCCCATGGAAGGGAGGACCCCTTTTGTGATTACTTTGCTAGGGTCGAAGTTGCTACGCCTTAGTGACTTGGAGGTCTCAAGGAAGGACTTGAGAGAGGCGTCGAGCATTTTCAATGAAGCACAGCAAGCTCTGAATCGGTTAAGCCTTAACTCCCCTTGTTGGAATTACCCTTGTGTTTATTTTTCTCTTGTTGTCTAACTTATTTTCTTCATTCTGCACAGGCCTCAGCGCTTCCCAGAGAAGCATTTTCTCTGTCTCGAGCCGAGTTGAGTCGGTATGAGGATGTCATTTAAAGGCTTACCGAGGAGAGTAATGCCCTCAACCTTCTTGGTAAGCAAAAAGAAGAACAGATAAAGGACCTCCAAGCCGAATTGGTCACGACTCACAAAGATCAGACCGACCTGATCGAGCAGGTAATGAAAATCTTAAAGGCTCATGGGGTCCATTCAGGAATGGCGGCTAACATTTCAATCTCACAGTTGTAGTAGAAGGTCGAGAGGATTGAGCTGTTCCGCAAGGAGGTCAACACGATAAAGGCGGAGTCCTTGGGGTGGAAAGAAGGTATAGACCGCTTTGCTGCATAAAAAAGACTGTTCAAGATCAATTACCATCGATCGAAAGTCATCTTCAAGGTATGAAGGAGAAGAGCTCGGTTCAAGCAAGGAAAATAGAGGAGCTCGAGGCTCGGTTAGCTTCCAAACATGCCAAGGCAAAATCCGAAGCCAAAAAGGCAAAGGTCGAGGCAGATGCGATCGTGGCCGTCTACCGGGCCGATGCTGAATTCACTCAAGTCCAAGTGAAAGAGGCAACAAAGACCGCTCAAACTCGAGCATATTGGATTGCTGAACTCGCCAAATTCTAATCTCGGAGGGAAACCCTCGAGGAGATCCACACTTGAGGTTTCGATTTTACCAACGAGATAGTAAACGCTAGAGAGCACTAAGCTGAAGCTGGAGCATTGGCCTCTTCCGATGATGATCATGATTATGGCAGCAAGAGCGGGTCCGAGAATGGGGAGGAACTTGATTGAGTAGAAGTTGCCCCCGGAGAAAATCAGGAATCTTAGGATTTTTCACTTTTGATATTTTGTATAGGATCCTGATCGGAACTTGTAAATATTCTCATATATATAAAGATCTCCTTCCTTTCCGACTTTTCTTTATTTTATTTTCTTCCCTGTGCAAATTTTGTTTCATTTATGCCCTGTGAAAATTTTGTTCATAGGTTTGAGGCTTAGGGAATGTTATCGAAGCAGGATAAGGTTTTAATTGAGTGAGGATGATTTCTCGAACTCAAAAATAAAATGGCCTTTTAGACTCTTGAATTAGACCGATATGACCATAGTAAAAAGAATGGCTTTCTCCCCTTTTCGGCTCGAAAAGTTTATCATTTAATCATATAAAATATGTTGTGCCTTAGCATAAAATAAAGAATTTGTTTGAGAGTTCGAACAACTTTGTACCTATTAGGGTTTTCGAGGGTCGATATTATCGAAACCCTTAGTAAATTAGCCGAGGGTAGCCTTTTTAACCGGTTTGTGAAAATATTCGAAGGCCTTTTTTATAACGGAAATCCAACTTCTCCGAACTGTGTTAAATGTAAACAAATCTTTTGATGACTTCGATCAAATGCCTGCAAACGGTTAGTAATAAATATAAACTAATATGGAGAAGGTCGTACCTTAGCTGTAATATCACTTGAAGAGTGATATGTTCAAATTGTTTGATAATTATTCGCCGTTCATCTTGCCAAGTTTGTAGGATCCCTTTCTGATGATATCGAGGATATGGTACGGTCCCTCCCAGTTTGGGAAAAGTTTTCCTTTATTTAGGTCTCACGTATTGAGGGTGACCTTCCTCAGAACCAAGTCCCCGATGTTGAAGTATTGTAGATTAGCTCTTCGATTGTAGTATCTTTGATCCGCTGTTTCTAAGCGGCCATTCGAATGAGGACGGCTTCCCGTTTTTCATCTAGCAATTCGAGGCTTGTATTCATACCCTTGTGATTTGACTCTTCCGTTTCATATCGAAACCTGATGTTGGGTTTCCCGACTTCAACTGGGATAAGAGCTTCTGCGCCATATACTAAAGAAAATGGTGTTGCCCCCATACTGGATTTTGACGTTGTTTGATACGCCCAAAGGACTTCGGGAAATATATCTCTTCATTGTCCCTTAGTGCCGTTCAACCTTATTTTATATTTTGAATGACAATTTTGTTTGTCGATTTTGCCTATCTGTTCCCATTAGGATGATACGGTGTCGATAGGACCCTCTTTATTTTGTGATCTTCGAGAAATTTTGTCACTTTGCCGCCGGTGAATTGCTTTCCATTATCACATACGATCTCGACGGGCAATTCTGAATCGGCATATAATGTTGTCCCAGATGAAGTCTATGACTTCTTTCTCTATAATTTTCTCGAAAGCCTGTGTTTTAACCCATTTAGAAAAATAGTCAGTCATAAACAAAATAAATTTAGCTTTACATGGGGTCGATGGCAGGGGACCGGCGATATCCATTCCCCACTTCAGGAATGGCCATGGGGATAAGACTGAGTGGAGTTGCTCTCCGGGCCAGTGAATCATCGGCACATACCTTTGACATTTGTCGCACTTTTGAACAAACCCCTTTGTATCTTTTTCCATAACGGCCCAATAGTATCCTGCTCTGGTGACTTTGTGAACCAATGATTCGGCACCGAAATGATTTCCACAGGTGCCCTTGTGAATTTCTCGTAGGACGTCGTCGGTATCTCCTAGTCCCAAAATATTGCCAATGGTCCACCGAACATCCTTCTATATAGTGTTCTGTCTTCGGCCAATGTGAATCGTGCGTCCTTCGTACGTAGAGTCCTTGAATGTTTAGGATCCGATGGAAGCTTCCTGTTCTTTAGGCACTCGATATATTTGTTCCTCTAATCCTAGGTCAGACTTGTAGAGTTGATTTTGGCGTGGCCTTCTTTGATTACTGACCTTGAATGTTGTACGACAGTCCCCAAGCTAATCTCACAATCTTCGACTGATGACCCCAAATTTGCAAGGGCATCGGCCTCGTTGTTTTGTTCTTGAGGCACATGTTGTAATGTCCATTCTTTAAACCAATGTAGAGTCACCTGTAATTTGACCAAGTACCTCTGCATTCGATCGTCACGAACCTTGAAAGTTCAGTTGACTTGGTTTACCACGAGCATGGAGTCACATTTTGGCCTCGATGACTTCTGCTCCCAAACCTTTAGCTAGCTCGAGACCTGAAATCATGGCCTCATACTCGGCCTCATTGTTAGTTAACTTGGAAGTTTTGATAGCTTGTCTAATTGCATTACCCGTGGGTGGCTTAAAAATGATGCCTAGCCCATACCCCTTCACGTTAGAAGTGCCGTCTGTAAAGAGGGTCCACACCCCCGATAATGTATGCGACTTTAATAATAGTTCCTTTTGAACCTCGTGTACGAGGGCTGGTGTAAAGTTGGCCACAAAGTCCGCAGAGATTTGAGAGTTGATGGCCGTTCGGGGTCGATACTCGATATTGTACCCACTGATCTCGACGACCCATTTGGCCAATCTGCCCAAAAGTTCGGGTTTACGCAAAATATTGCAAAGGGTATAAGTAGTTACCACACAGATTGGGTGACACTGAAAATATAGTTTTAATTTCCTAGAGGCGCTTATTTGGGAAAGCGCTAATTTTTCTAAGTCTGGGTACCGGGTCGCAACCTCACCTAGAGTTCGACTAACATAGTAAACAGGAAATTGCGTACCTTGCTCTTCTCAAACTAGTAGAGTTGCTCGTCCGCTTTCGGAGTATGAAGCAGTGGAAGGCTCGAGAGATACCGCTTTACTCCTTTCAATGATTGTTGGAATTCTGGGGTCCATGCAAAATTGTTCTTCTTTTTGAGCAGTGAGAAGAACCTGTGACTTCTTTTTAACATTATCCACGACTATGATGTCTTCGATTGCCTTGATCTTATCGGGGTTAATTTCGATACCCCGATTTGATACCATAAAGCCGAGGAACTTGCCCGAGCCGACCCCGAGTGCACATTTCTCCGGGTTGAGTTTCATGTTTTATTTCCTTAGTATATCGAAAGTATCCTGCAAATGTGTCAAATGGTCCTCTACTCACAGGGACTTATCTAGCATATCATCAATATAAATTTCCATTGACTTACCTACTTGTTATTTAGACATTCGATTTACTAAGCATTGATAAGTGGCACCGACATTTTTTAGTCTAAACGGCATTACATCATAACAATAGGTGTCGTACTTAGTGATGAACGTAGTCTTTTCTTGATCCTCTGGGTTCATTTGTATTTGATTATACCCGGAATAGGCATCGAGAAATCTAAGGATCTCGTGGCCGGCTGTGGCATCGATCATGCGATCGATATTTGGCAGAGGAAAAGAATCTTTAGGACATGCTTTGTTTAAATCTTTATAGTATACGCATATTCTAAGTTTATTTCCCTTTTTAGGTACTACGACTACATTTCCTAACCATTCGAGATATTTTACCTCCCGAATGGATCCTATTTTGAGATGTTTGGTTACCTCGGACTGGGATCTTCTATTTTGTTTTACCAGGCAGAACTTTGGGTCCAAGCTCAGTCGATGTGTAGCGATTTATGGCGGGATCCCTGTCATATCTAGGTGGGACCAAGCAAAACAATCCATATTATTGACAATAATTTAACGAGTTTTTCTCTGAGCTCGGGGGTTAATCTCGTACCCTCGTATACCTTTCGATCGGTTAGATGCTCGATCAGTACGACTTGTTCCATATCCTCGACCATCAATTTGGTGGCGTCGGAGTCCTTGGGGATTATGAAGGATCGAGGAATCCAGTAGTCATCAACCTCGTCCGTTCCCTACTTTTGTGATTGAGTCGAGGCCGGTAGTTGTGGTTGCTATTTAGCTTCCCATTTTCCGTTTGAATCCGATCCTTTTGCTGATGAAAGTGCCGATACCGATATCACTTCATCGACCGAGAACATCTCTTTGGCAGAAGGATGTTCCCCATATAAGGTTTTTACTCCATCTCGTGTTGGGAAATTCAACATTTGGTGAAGGGTTGAGGGGACCTCCCTCATATTGTTAATCCAGGGTCTTCCGAGTAGTGCGTTGTATCTCATATCGCCTTTGATCACATGGAACTTTGTTTCTTGAATAGTTCTGGCTACATTTACTGGTAGGATGATTTCACCTTTACTTTGTTTCTGAGCTGTGGGTACGATCTGATCTCGTAGGCTGAGCTGCTCCACGACCATCGATCGAATAATATTGGTCTATCTTCCTAGATCAATTAATACACATTTAACCTAAATTTTATTCATAAGGATAGAGATTACCAAAGAATCATTGTGGGGTTGTGAGATCCCTTCTGCTTCCTCATCGTTGAATGATAAAGCGCCTTCTGGAACATAGTCTAGAGTTTGTTTTTCTCTGGTGATTGATACTTTAGTGCATTTGAACACGGGCCCTTGTGGAATATCGAACCCACCAACGATCATGTGAATCACGTGTTGTAGTTCTTCCTGCTCATTTTTCCTGTTTGCATCTCTGTCTCTGAAATGCTTTTTAGCTCGATTGCTCAAGCATTCTCGAAGGTGACCCTCGTTGAATAGACGGGCCACCTCCTCACTTAGTTGTCTGCAGTCCTCAGTTTTATGACCATGTGTACCATGGTATTCGCATGTTTGATTGGGGTTCCTTTGGGATGGATCGGTTTGTAGGGGTCTGGGCCATCTAGTATCTTTGATTCTCCCAATGGCTGACATAATACCTGATGCGTCGATGCTGAAGTTTTATTCTCATAGTCGTTGTTCTTCTGTGGGATTGTCATGTTTATCAAAACCACTTTTGCTCATGAGTCCTCAAGAGCTCTGTCTTCGATCGTTCCTTCGATCATTTTGGATGGGATTGCGTCTTGGGCCGTTGTTTCTACGATATGCATTGTATGGTAGATACTGATCTCTGCTCGACCTGGGTTCTCTGTCGATATCCCTTTGAATTCTGCCAACGGGCCTATTTGGATAAGCGGAACCAGAAGGGGCCCCCAATTGATCATCCTTGACCTTGATCTTAGACTCGTACCGATTTTGTACATCGGCCCAGGTTACCGCTGGATATTAAATTAAATTTTGCTTTAGCTGTCGTGATGCTACCGAACTTTGTTCATTCAAACCTTGAGTAAAGGCATGAACAACCCAATCGTCTGTGACCGGTGGTAGTTCCATGCGTTCCATGTGGAACGGAGATACCAATTCCATCAACATTTCGTTGTCTTTTTGCTTCACTTTGAAGAGGTCCCATTTTATTGTCGCAATTTGTATTTCTCTGGCATGTGCCTTTACGAAGGAGTCAGCAAGATGGCGAAGGAATCGATGCAATTAGGCGGAAAATTGTGGTACCATATCATTGCACCTTTCGACGAGGTTTCTCCAAATTTCTTCAGTAGAACAGATTCAATCTCATCGCCTTCCAAGTCGTTTCCTTTTATTGTGCATCTATAAGAAGTGACATGTTCATTAGGGTCAGTGGTGCCATTGTAGTTAAAAAAGTTTGGCATTCGGAACTTCTTCGGAATGGGTTTCGGAGCCACACTTGCAGAGAAAGGATTCTGTAAAAATTTCATTGAATCTATACCTTTTAGTATCGGCGGTGCTCCTGGTATTTGGTCAACCCGGGAGTTGTATGTCTCCACTTTCTTGTCATTAGCCTCGATTTTCTTTTCTCCCGATTCAATCCGTTTAGTGAGCTCCTCGAGCATTTTCATAATGGCGGGGTCAGTCCCCGATTCGTTGGCGTTCGACCTTTCTGCCACAGGCTCGATCCTGTGAACGACTTATGGTTTGATCCTACTCGGTGTTCGGTGCTGATTTTGTAGTTGTGCTATAATGGTTTGTTGAGTGTGTAACATTTCGAATATCAATTGGAGGCTAACTCCACCATTATCTCCACCCTACGTACCTCGACCACTTGATTGAACTTCTTTGTGTATGCTGCCTTCGGGATCAATGCCCAAATTTGCATTTACGGCGACGTGTGAATTGACATCAACGACATTTGTAATTGGTGCTTCCTTGAGGTTAGTTTGAGGCACCTCTATCCCTTGGGTGGCTATATTGTCATTTCCCCTATGAAATCCGAGGCGGTTGTCACCATGTGTAGGCGTTTCTTGTGAGTTTGACATGTTTGTCCTGAAAACAAAGATTCTTACGAGAACAAGTGTGTGTTATTGGTATTAGTATTACGCAATCACTATTATCCCTAGGCCAGGCGAAGGGGAAGGAAGAGATGGGTGGTCCGGAAACAACAACGAGAAAGGTCTCGTAGCCCCCCTCACTCTTCTCCATGCCTATTTGTTCACCCGAGATGCAGAACTCCTTTTTTTAATGAATAGATAGAGCCATGATACATTCCGAAATATTGTAAAGGTAAATAGACTCTTTTACCCTTAAAATTGGATAACAATTAAACTTATAATATGGTTCTAGGGACACGTGATTTCATCTAATACCAATTAATAAATGTGAGGACGAGTAATAGAAATTAACTATAAAATAAAGAAAACTAGTGTTAGAATGAAACCCATACCTCGAGTTTGGACACCCTCAAAATGGTTGATGCATGAACTATGAAAGTATAATAAGCTGATGAACAATGGTGAGAACGAGAAAGAGAGTTATATTTATTTTGTGTTTGTCAACAGTGTGTTACAAATGATTAGAAACCCCCCCGCCCGCAACTTATATAGTAGAGGAGTTCTACTTATGGTACAATTCTAATTGCAGAAAGAAACCCGATGATTAGCTAATTAACCATTTCTAATTTGATCCGTTTCGAGATTTACGCCGTGATCCTCGACAAATCACCAAGATTTAGACCATGATCCTCGATCAGCCACAGATATCATGCCTTTTTGTTATTATGCTATCTTTGATTTCGCTCGATGTCTGTCTCATTTGGCTTCGATCGCAACTAGCCTCGATCTTGACAGGTACTTTGGTTCTGAACTCGGTACCTTATCCTCGTGATATGTCTTATTCTATTACGAGGCCGTCCTTCGATACAAACTCCCAGTCTCGGTCAAATAGTAAAATTGGGTGGACCTAGTTTTAACTGTATACACTCACACTGCACAACTCTCCAAAAATACAATGTGAAGAGCGTGCCTCAATTTGAGATAATGTACACCGGAACACCATGGAAACAAACAATCTCACGAATATAGATCTAAGCTAGCTGCTCTGAAGAATATCAAGGCACAACCGGAATGAAGTGTGCAGCCTTGGTCAATCTATCCACAATAACCTACACTACGTCAAATTTCTTCAAAGTCTGTGGGAGACCAATAACGAAATACTTGGCAATACGATCCCACTTCCACTCTTGAATCTCAAGTCTCTGAAGCAAATCGCCCGACCTCTGATGCTCGTACTTTACCTGCTGACATCTCAAACACCGTGCCACATACTCTACTATATCTTTATTCATTCTTCTCCACCAATAGTGCTGACTCACATTTTGATACATCTTGGTGACACCTGGATGAATGGAATACCACGAAGTATGAGCCTCCTCAAGGATAGACTCATGAAACCCATCCACATTGGGCACACATATCAGGCCCTACATCCACAATACCCCATTATCGCTAATAAAAACCTTTTTGGCATCGTCGTGCTTCATTGTGTCCTTAAGGGAAAGCAAATAGGGGTTGTCATTCTGACGCGCTCTAATGCGCTCATTCAGAGAAGACGGAGAAACCACACAAGGAAGTGTCACGCCCCAAACTCAGGGTGCGAGATCGGCGCACAACTGAGAGAACCCGACCGAGCAAGCCTGTACTTTACCTTCTACCAGAACTTATTCAAGAATAATAGTAAAATCCAATTCATTAATTAAGCGGTGAGGAAGATGAAGTAAACAACAACTCAAACTCGTTATCAGATTGATGTTACATACATCTTCATAGTTTGATGTGGAACGTGTGATACAATTACAACATTACCAATTTGACGTTCCCCATACCAATATACCACCCATGCTATGTTTACGGAGCCTCTATTAAATACAAAAGAGTACAATGATAGTGCCAGCAACAAGGCTCCAGCTATACCTCAAAACATGGTGATAAAATGAACAAAATACACATGACCCCGAGTGAAGTGGGGCTCACCAAATCAGTTGGGAAAAGAGTAGTGCTATCGCTGATTAGTGTCGCCTGCTGTGGAACCACCTGCATCCATTAAAGAAGCAGCGCCCCTGGCAAAAGGGACGTTAGTACTGTTGAATAGTACTAGTATATATGATGAAATACTCTCTCAAAGAAACGAGCAGTAATGCAAGTAAGGACAGTCATAATATCATTTAAAGCCTCAAACAATTACCAAATATCAAATTAGAGATAAGATAAGTTTTAAACAAATTTCCAAATTTTAAGTTGGAAAATCTACTATTCACAATTTTGATTACGATTTCCAACACAGTCACCACCATGTGTGTTGCATGGCGTCCGATCATGACCCGATCAGCTAGGAGACGTCTCATGTGAGACATCAAACCAAATCACAATTTCAATTACAATTCTAACACAGTCACCGCCATGTGTGCGGCATGGCGTCCGATCACGACCAAATCGGCTAGGTTGTCTCATGCGATACATCAACAAAATCACAATTTTAATTAGAATTCTAATACACTCACCGCCATGTGTGCGGCATGGCATCCGATCACAGCCCGATCGGGTAGGCCATCTCATGTGATACATCACCCTTTTCTATCAATCATCTTGTTTCATATTTCTTGCACATTTCTTCATTTCATTGGCACTAATGGTCACAATTGTATTATTTCTCTTGGCATATTTGCCGTGTTTCATATTTCACATTTCGCATTACGTGATTCGTATTTCATGCACACCTTTTTACTTTCAACCATCATCATGGACTTTCCAACAACAAGGCATTTCTATTCAAGACATCTAAGCACACATTTGAGCAAATAGAAGTTTTAGGCACATTACGCTTTCTTACACAAGGTTTCATTAGATTTCCTTTGAAACACAACTTGAGGTCAAGGCATTTAGATATGAAAGCCCTACTTTGAACACATTCTCAAATAGTAGTACAACATAACAAGAGCAGTCCATTTTTGTGATTATGGGGAGCTGGGAATGGAGAAGGACGCTTTTGCGATTGCTTTCTCACACTTGCGAGCCTGCTAGGTTCGCATTTGCGGACCAGTTGTCGCATTTGTGATAGGCTCAAGGTTGGGGTAGGGTTTGCATTTGCGATGACTGTGTCGCATTTGCGAACATCTTGTCGCAAATGCGACATCTGTAGCTGATTATATGTAGTGTATTTCGGGACTTAGCTTCATTCGTCACATTTTGAGCCCTAAACTCAGTGGAAGGCAATTTTGAAGAGACATTTTCATACAAACTATTGGGGTAAGTGATTTTGATCCCTTTTTATTACATAACATAATCGTTTAGGAGATGTAACATCTAATCCATGGAATTTGAATAGAAGTGTTGGGAAATTTTATCAACAACAACAACCTAGTAAAATCCCACAGATGGGGTCTGGGAGGTTAGAAAGTACTTAGACCTTACCCCTACCCCAAAGGGGTAGAGAGGCTATTTCTAGGAGACCCTCAACTCAAGAAGACGAAAATAGACAACAGAGTTTGTGACATCAGCAAAATTCAGAAAAATAATATAAGGATCATAGAAAAAAAGAAAATAGATGAAAAAGTAATAATATGAAGCAGTAATAACGCCACAATACAGTGAAAAAATGGAAAAATAGTGCGGCGATAACATACACCACTAATAGTCCAAGACAATACCCTAAGAGACTAATCCCCCCTTCGGAACGAAGGAGAAAAATGCTCGACTCCTTCCTAACCTTCAACCCTAATGCTCGACCTCCACACGTTCCTATAAAGAGCCATGTCCTCAAAATCTGAAGTTGAGCCTTGTCTTGCCTGATTACATCACCCCAATACTTCTTAGGCCTCACGCTACCTCTTCTCATAACCGCCAAAGCCAGCCGCTGAAACCTCCTAACCGGATCATCTTGGCTTCTCATCCGCACGTGCCCGAACCATCTAACCCTCGCTTCCCGCAATTTGTCATCTATGGGAGCCATTCCCAACTTCTCCTAAATATCTTCATTCCTAATCTTATCCAACCTAGTGTGCCCACACATCCATCTGAACATCCTCATCTCTCCTACTTTCATCTTTTGGATATGGGAATTATTGACTGGCCAACACTCTACCCCGTAATATATGGCCAGTCTAGCCACCTCTCTATAGAACTTGCCCTTAAGTTTCAGTGGCACATTCTTGTCACACAGTACCATAGACGATAACCTTCATTTCATCCACCATACCCCTATACGATGGGTGACATCCTCATCTATCTCTCCACCCACCTGGATAATTGACCCAAGGTATTTGAAACTACCTCCCTTGGAGATGACTTGTGAGTCAAGCCTCACGTCCAAGTCTTCTTCTCACGTCACATCATTTAACTTGGACTCTAGATATTCAGTCTTAGTCCTACCCAACATCAAACCATTAAACTCAAGGATCTGTCTCCAAACCTCCAACCTCTCGTTAACGCCGGCTATCGTCTCATTAATAAGAACTATATCATAATAAAACAACATACACCAAGGCACCTCCTATTCGGTATATAATGTAATAAGCTCGCAGCTTTACAAGACTCAGAGGGTCTCCCCTAAGTACTACAAGGAAAGGCTAGCTGAGTAAATAAGGAAGAAAGCTTCAACCTAAGCATAGTAACTTGACAAAGAAATGGTCTTGTAACAATAGTCTCACTACAATATTGAATGCACTCCATAAGAAAGTGGCACCTATAACGACTAATGAATGGAAGTCAAAAGTGATATTTGAAATCATATGAGTTACAGGGAGTTCTAGTATTTGCGGGCACTAAGATAAGCTAAGTATCCATGCAACAAGTGGTAGAACGACCAGGAAAAGTAATTGCTTACATTTAAAGACAACTGAGAAGGCACAAAAGGAAGTATATGGTGCTAGTAAGTTAAATGAAGGTTGCGAGTAGTATGAATAGTATGAATAAGTATACGAGTATTAGCACTGACATCCCGCACAAAGGCTAGATATGCTCCACAAACAAAATCATGTGCTAATAATTACAATCCACCAGGCGTAGTCACAAGCTCAATATCTCAATCCCCTTGGTGTGGTCGCGGGCTATCAGTCCAGATCATATCACACAGAAAAACATATATACAAGATTAGATGTACATGACCAATGAATATCAAATATCTTACTCCTGGACTGATATAAATGACATGGTATGGTGTATGTAGGTGCAGAGTGTGCTATGATAACTCAAATTAGTAATTCAATCACAAAAACAACAATTATCAAGTTAAATCATGAGACTGGCCTCTATGTAACATCAAATATCGCTCGATTAGGTCACAACGTGGTACAAAGATGAGAAACATCACAACATATATCTTGAGAATCTATTCAAGGAATTTCATAACCTAAGCACTACCCCGAGCATGGATAAACACCCCGGTGCATGCACATGGGATCAGCACCGCACATATGCACCACCCATAGAACGTAGATATCACAAATAATTCAGGAAACTAGTGCCTCAACCATGTTTTGGTAAGATACTTACCTTAATCAAGAAAAATCACTCCTCTAACAAGCCCATCCCGCATGAATCAACCTCTGGATGACCCGAATCTAGCCAAATTAACTTAATATAATCAATAAAAGCCATAGGAATTGATTCCAAATAATAAAGCTAAGATCTTTAACCAAAATAAAAAGGTCAACCCCATGCTCGTGCCTTGGAACCCGAACAAACTCACAAATTCCAAATACACATTAGATTAAAAGTTCAAGCATACCAAATTCATCAAATTCTAACCACAAATCGTCCCTCAAATCATCAAATCTCACTCTCAAATAACATAGTTCAAAAACCCCAAATCCCAAATTAAATTCATAAATATTAGGTGTATTAATCAATGGGAAATCAATATCTATTATCAAAAGTGATTAAATTTAAATTAGCTCTTCAATTAGGAAATGCACTCTAGAGATCGCCTTGGTCCGAGCTCCGCAAAAACAAAATGAGAAAAATACTCAAACCCTCGATCTTATAGAGTCTACCAGCAAAATTGCATCTATGATCCATAACAACGCACCTACGATATCGTATTTGTGGCCAAAATCACGCACATGTAAACTCCACTTATAGCCATACCTACCGCTTCTGTGGACATACACTCGCACCTGATGAGCCCTTCCACATCTACGGTCCATGCTGCTTCAGCTAAACTCCACTTCTATGGACCCCTCCTCGTAGAAGCGCATCCGATTCTGTAGAATTCTACGCACCTCCCATAGCAAAGCAAACCCTACGCCTGTGCAAAAAAAGTTGAACATGTGTCTCTGCATTTGCGGCCAATCCCACCGCATGTGGGAAAGCGCCAGAAGTCAAAAGCTTCAGCAATAACACCAAGTCCCAAAATGGCCCGAGCTCTATCTAAAACACCCCCGAGGCCCCCGCAAACCCGTCCAAACATAAAAATCAATCCTAAGACATAAGAAGAACCTTCTCAAGGCCTCAAATAAAATAAAACAACATCAAAACCTCAAAGCACACCTCAATTTAAGCCTAATGAACTAATGAACTTTCATCTTTTAAAACTCATGCCAAACCATATCATATAAACTCTGAAGGACCTGAAATATTACATGCAGGTCCAAATGACACAACAGACCTATCCCAACTCTCGGAACCAAGATAGGAACCTGATATCATCAAATTCAGCTCTCGATCAAACCATATTAACCTTCCAAATATTCCATTTTCCAACTTTCGCCAAATGACACCAAATCAACCTATGGACCTCCAAATTAACATCCGGACATAGGGTGGAGTCCAAAATTACCATACAAAGCTATCGGAACCATCAAAACCCCATTCCAGAGCTATCTACGCAAAGGTCAAGCTTTGGAAAACTCTTTCAGCTTAAGCTTCCGACCTTGGGACTAAGTGTTCCAATTAACTGCAAAACATCACCGAAGCCAAACCAACCACGTAGCATGCCACGAAACCTAAAAGACACGGATGTAAAGCACCAAATAGGGGAACCTGTGCTAAAGTACTCAAAATGACAGGCCAGGTCATTATATTCTCCCTCTCTTAAACAAGCGTTCATCCTAGAACGAGTGTAGCATTATACCTGGAGTCCAAAAACGGTGAGGATATCCGATATGCCTCTCCTGCTCAGTCTCTTAAGTAGCCTCCTACACTAGCTAACCTCTATAATGCACCTTCCTGACGCTATATTCTTTGACCTCAACTTCCGAACCTGCCGATCCAAAATAGCCACCAACACCAAATCGTAAGTCAAATCCCTGTCGAACTGCACCGTACTGAAGTCCAAAATATGTGATGCATCACCATAATACCTCGGAAGCATCGAAACATAAAATATTGAGTGAACCCCTCATAGATTAGGTGTCAAGGCAAGTATGTAGACTACCTCTCCCACTCTCTTAAGAACCTCGAAAGGACCAATATACCTAGGGCTCAACTTGTCCTTATTCCCGGACCTCATCACACCCTTCATGGGTGAAACTCTAAGCAGAACCTTCTCCCCCACCATATATGCAACATTATGAGCCTTCATGTCATCATAACGCTTCTACCTATATTTAGCTATACGAAGCCACTCCTAAATCAACTCCATTTTCTGCGAAGCATCATGGATCAGGTCAATTCCTTACAGCCTAGCCTCCCCGGGCTCAAACCAACCAACCGGAGAATGACACCACCTCCTTTATTAGGCATCATAAGGAGCCATCTAGATACTCGACTGATAGTTGTTGTGGTAGGTGAACTCTATTCACAGAATAAACTGATCCTATGAACCTCCAAAGTTAATGACACAGGCACGTAACAAGTCCTCCAAGATCTAAATAGTGTGCTCGGACTACCCGTCTTTCTAGGGATGAAATGCTATGATCAACTCTACCTATGTTCCCAACTCTTGCTGCTTTGCTCTACAAAATTACGATGTGAACTGAGTGCCTCAATTCGAGATAATAGATATGGGCACACCATGAAGGCGAACAATCTCACGAATATAAAGAATTGGTCAGTCTGTCCACAATGACCCATACTACATCAAATTTCCTCAAGGTTCGTGGAAGACTAACTACAAAATCAATGGTGATACGCTTCCACTTACACTCTGGAATGTCAAGCCTGTGAAGCAAACCACTTGGTTTCTGATACTCGTACTTCACCTGCTGACAGTTTAACACCATGCAAGATAATCAACAATATCATTCTCCAACCTACGCCACCAATAGTGCTGCCTCAAATTTGGTATATCTTTGCGGCACCGGGATGAATGGAATACTGTGAGCAGTGGGCCTCCACGTGTATCAAATCTCGCATCCCATCCACATTCGGCACACAGAACCGACCCTGCATCATCTCCAATAGTAACTTCCTTGGCATCACCATGTTCAACCATGTCCTTCAAGACAAGCAAGTAGGGATCATCATACTGACACACTCAAACAAGAAAGACAGTGAAACCACACAAGTAAGAACCTAGCTAGGCTCCAAAATATCCAACCGATTGGCCAAATCCTGAACATCCAATGCTAACGTCCTCTACCCTACTGGAATAAGCAAGACTCCCCATGCTCTCAACCTTCCTACTAAAGTATCGGCCCCCACATTGGCCTTCCCCGGAAGTTAAAGAATTGGTCATGTCATAGTCCTTTAATAGTTCTAACCATCTTTGTTGCATCCTTTTGCTTGAACAAGTGATGTAGACTCCTGTTATATGTGAACACCTTATAAGACATGCCATAGAGATAGTGCCTCAAAATCTTCAATGCGTGAACAATAACTGCCAACTACAAATCATGTATAGGGCAGTTCTTCTCATGGGGATTCAACTAACGTGAAGCATATGCAATAACTATACCATCCTACATCAATACACATCCAATGCAAATTCGCAAAGCATCACAATAAACTGTATAAGAACCCGATGTTGAAGGAAACACCAGAAATGGAGCTATGGTAAAGACAGTCTTGAGCACCCTTCATGGTCAATCTAGTCAAAGGTGCAGCAATGGATGAGAAACCCTCCATAAAACGACGATAATACCCGATGAAACTAAGGAAACTCCCGATCTCAATAGCAGAAAACGGTCTGGGCCAACTCTGAAGTGCCTCCACCTTCTTCGGATGCACCTTAATCCCCTCACTAAACATTACATGGCCCAAAAATTACACTGAATCAAGCCAATAATCACACGTGGAGATTTAAGTCTGGAGCACGATCTTTAGATGCTGCTCATGATCCTCCTGGCTACATGAATACACCAATATGCTATCAATGAGAACTATGATGAAGGAATCAAGATAGGGTTGAAATACATTGTTCGTCAAGTTCATAAAGGTTGTTGGGGCTATGGTCAGCCCAAAAGACATCATGATAAATGCATAGTGACCATAGCGGGTCCTGAAAGCTGTCTTCAAAATATTTGAAGGCCAAATCATCAACCGATGAGACCCCGATCTCTAATCAATCTTTGAGAACACCCTAGCACCCTCAAGGTGATCAAACAAATCATCGATATGAGGTAGTGGGTACTTGTTCTTGACAACAACTTTGTTCAGCTGCCTATAATCAATACACATCCTTATAGAGCTATCCTTCTTCTTCATAAATAGAATTGGTGCACCCGAATCGGACACACTGGGCCTGATGCAACCCTTAGCAATAAACTCCTAAAATTGTCCCTTTAACTCCTTCAACTCAATAGGTGCCATGCGGTACAGTGAAATAGACATCACCCTCTACTAACAACTATCTCATCTTAAATAAGGGGAATAATCTCATCCCAATTAAGGAAAATAATTTCATCATATCAATATGAGGATTTATCCCTAAATAACTCCTACGCAAACACGTGTAGGTTTAGGGTTAGGTTGTTTCAACCTACTCTTCCTCGGTGACTAACGATACTCCCAAAAACATTTTCGTTTACATCCAAAGAAAATAGAAATACAAATACATTCACCTCATAACCTTTCACACCATATATAGATTCATTAGTACTTTCAACCATTCACAACATAATTATTTCATTGGCTCTGTTGGCCACGCATATGATTCTTCATTCATGGCACGATGGCCCTATCTCGTATTCCATATTTGTATTTCTTTACTTTCAAGGATAATCATCATAAACATCAACATATGGAATATTCCGGAAACCACAACTTTAGGTTAGCTAGTAATGAAGGCTTTAAACACAATAGTTTTGTTTCCAAAGAATGGAGCAAAATGACTAGCAGTTGAAGCACGAGTTAAAATCATAAGCGAATGATACACCACTTATTCTTGAAATACTTTTTCCCCAAAGGGAAACACACAATTGCAACTTATGAATATGTAAGAACTCAATTCACATTGGAGATGTTTATAAAAGAGATCATGGTGATTTACGACTAAAACAGTGGTTCAAATCATAGGTATTAGTTGAAACAACCATATTTTAACACGAATTGAGTACATAAGCCGTTAGGCAATCCTTTTTTCATAGTAAATTTGGAATAGATGATTCAAGGCTCATTTCAAAATCTTTCACGCATCATTTCATTTCATTGGCACCATTGGCCACAAGTATAACTTTCATTATTGGCGCGGTGGCCACACTTTATATCCCCAACTCACTTCTTTCCATTTCAAGCATCTTTATAGATTATCAACAACGAGAGCATTTAAAATAAAGGCCTTAAGTAAGTATAAGTATGGGCATTAGGGGTACTAGGCACATTGAGTATTCTTTCCAAGTTAAGCATAATGGACTTTCAATTAAAGCATAAATTGAATTATAACACTTTAACACATAAACCATACTTGAACACATTCCCTAAGGAGATCATGATGAGATATGAGTAATTGGAACATGTTTTGAGTACATACATCTTTCGACACATTGATTACTCGGGATAATCGAATTTATTAGGAACACCTCGAAACATATGAATTGGGAACTTGGGTCAACCATACTTGAAACTTACGGAAACATCACGGAATTCAATTCTAAGAGAGAAGTTTCAGCCAACATACCTTTCTCGATCTTTTCATAAGTTACTACAACGTCCCAACACCTCTAGAAATATAAATCTATAGGAAGAT
>AWOL01S0045815.1:0-12629 GCA_000715115.1 Nicotiana otophora
GTTGGATATTTCAGAGCCTAGCCATGTTCTTGCTTGTATTGTGGAACAGTGATCGTTGTTGGAACGTATCAAGACTCACCAGTTTGATGATCTTCACTTGTTAATGTTTAAAAACATGATGCAACATGGTGGTGCTAAGGAGGTTGTGATTGGACATGATGGCATTACACGGCTTCAAGGCTGGATTTATATTATGAATGTCTATGGGTTAAGGGAGTTGATCCTTGAGAAGGCTCACAATTCACGCTATTCCATTCACCTAGGTGTCATGAAGATGTACTGTAATTTGAAACATCACTATTATTGGCGGAGGATAAAGAAAGATATTGTCAGCCATATCTCTCGCTATTTGAATTTGTCAACAGGTAAAGTATGAGCATCAGAAACTACGTGGGTTGACTCAGAGATTTGAGATACCAGAGTGTAAGTGGGAGCGCATCACTATGAATTTTGTGGTAGGCTTACCACAGACCTTGAGGACATGTGACGCAGTCTGGGTTACTGTGGACCAGTTGACTAAGTTCGCACACTTCATTCCGGTGATGACTTCCTATTCTTCAGAGCGATTGGCTCAGATTTACACCCGGAAGATTATCCGTCTATATGGTGTACCCATTTCTCTCATAGTTTACTAGGACACGAAGTTCACATCGTATTTTTGGAGAGCCGTGTAGTGTGAGTTGGGCATGCTGGTCGAGCTGAGTATCGCATTTCAACCTCATACAGACGGACAATCTGAGCGCACTATTCAGATATTAGAGGACATGTTACGAGCATGATCTATGAATTTCAGGAGTTAGTGGGATCAGCTTTTACCTCTAGCAGATTTTTCCTACAATAGTAGCTAGCAGTCGAGCATCTAGATGGATCCGTATGAGGCTTGTATGGGAGGCGATGTCGTTCGTAGGTTGGTTAGTTTGAGCCCGGTGAGACTAGATTGTTGGGCACTGATTTGGTCTTTGATGCTTTGGATAAAGTTAAGGTGATTCAGGAGCGACTTCGTACAACTCAGTCTAGGAAAAGAGTTATGCGGACTAGAAGGTTCGAGATGTGGCCTACATGGCGGGTGAGAAGGTTCTTCGCTGAGTGTCTCCTATGAAAGGCGTGATGCGGTTTGGGAATAAGGGAAAGTTGAGCCTGAGGTTTATTATCCTGTTTGAGATCTTGGAGAGTGTTAGGGAGGTTTCTTATAGGCTTGCATTGCCTCATAGCCTTGCAGGGGCACATCTAATATTTCATGTCTCTATGCTTCAGAAGTACCATAAAGATACGTCACATGTTTTAGACTTCAACATAGTGCATCTTGATGAGAAATTGACCTATGAGGAAGAGAAGGTGGCTCTAGATCGGCAAGTTCAAAAGTTGAGGTCTAAGAGTTTTTATTCTGTGAAAGTGGAGTGGAGAGGTTAGCTGATCGAGGTGGCTATGTGGGAGTCCGAGTCCGATATGAGGAGTAGAGACCCGCACTTTTTTACCAGTACAGGTACATTTTTTATGTTTGTTCGAGGGCTAACATTTCTTTTAGAGGTGGAGAATGTGACGACCTGATAGGTTGTTTTGAGTACCAACCTTAATTTCTATGTTCCGAGGCCTCTCATAGCTTCATTTGATGTTATATGACTTGCGTGCATGGTCCGTGTCATTTTTCAGAAAGTTTTTATGTGAAGTTTTGAGGCTATTGTTGACCAGAGTCAACATTTTTGGTAAATGACCTTGCATCGGTGTTTTGATGATTCCGGTAGGTTCGTATGATATGTTTGGACTTGTACGCATGTTCGGTTGGGGTCCTGAGTGACCCGAGGGACTTTTGGCTCATTATGTGAAAGATTGTAAAATTTGGTTTTAAACTTGAAATTTTGAGTTTTAATGATAGATTCGTGATTCTAGACTTTATTTTGATGATTTGAGGTAGCAAGCGAGTTTATATGATGTTACTACACTTGAGTGAATGTTTGAATTGGAGCCCGAGGGGTTCAGATGAGTTTCATATGTGTTTTCGTTGAGTTTGGAATTGCTGAAGCTAAGCAGTTGTCACGCCCCGAACACGGGGAGCACGACCGGCGCTCAACCGAGTGAACCCAGCCAAGCAAGCCTGTTAGATTTCCTTCTACCCAAACTCATCCATGAATAAAGAGGAGATGTACTCCATTAATCAAACATTGAAAAGATTTCATTAACAACTCCCATTTCATTTCTATTAGCAGCTTCATTTATAATTTCCAAAATATTACAAGTTTATGCGGTCGACTTCGACACTTACTAGTGGTCCAATAATATCAGGTACAGTAAAGAAGTGAATGAATACGAGACAAAGTAAATACATGAAACGAACAAGTATAAAATACGTGGTACGACTTTTCCTCTTTACAATTTACTCAAGCTTTCAGCTAGCAAGTTTCCTCCATAACCGGAGCATATATATATAGATATAGTGGATTTCATCAAAGAGGTTGTTGTCATAATTCAATTCAGGGAAAAACCCTCAGATACACTGGCTTCTTGCCAAATGTTACGCACGATTCCGTAAGGATAATATATATATATATATAGAGGAAATGCCGAGGCGTACAGCCCGATCCAACATAAAAGTAAACTGTGCACTACCGAGGGTCGAACGGCTCGAACTATAGATGCATCTATTAACCTGTCGAAGCGAACGACCCGCTCCCATGAGAGTAGTAGGAAATACCCCACTCCCGAATCATACTTGCGATGCGGTCAAACATAAATTTAAGGAATCACCCCGCTCGCGGATCATACTTGCGATGTGGTTAAATATGAATTTAACATAAAAATCATATCTCTTTCTTGATTCTTTTAAAAATAAGNAAGTAAATACATGAAACGAACAAGTATAAAATACGTGGTACGACTTTTCCTCTTTACAATTTACTCAAGCTTTCAGCTAGCAAGTTTCCTCCATAACCGGAGCATATATATATAGATATAGTGGATTTCATCAAAGAGGTTGTTGTCATAATTCAATTCAGGGAAAAACCCTCAGATACACTGGCTTCTTGCCAAATGTTACGCACAATTCCGTAAGGATAATATATATATATATAGAGGAAATGCCGAGGCGTACAGCCCGATCCAACATAAAAGTAAACTGTGCACTACCGAGGGTCGAACGGCTCGAACTATAGATGCATCTATTAACCTGTCGAAGCGAACGACCCGCTCCCATGAGAGTAGTAGGAAATACCCCACTCCCGAATCATACTTGCGATGCGGTCAAACATAAATTTAAGGAATCACCCCGCTCGCGGATCATACTTGTGATGTGGTTAAATATGAATTTAACATAAAAATCATATCTCTTTCTTGATTCTTTTAAAAATAAGGTAAATTCATCTTGTAGCTTTTTAAGGAAATTACCCCACTCGCGAAACATACATGCAACGCGGTTACTCATAAATTTCTTCAGCTATTATATTATTCCTCAATTCTTTTCGAATTTACGAAGTTCAAATGAAACCTTTTAAATCTTAAGTTCTTCAATTTCAACTCCTTTCAAAACATTTAATAAGCAGACTCAATTTCGCTCCCTCTCAAGATACACAATAAACATAAATCAATAACAATATCAACAAGGAATGATGTGAGCCTAAAACTACCCGGACGTAGGCATAGCTAGTAGCTATGTACGGACTCTCGTCACCTCGTGCGTACGTAGCCCCTATAAATAGAAGCACATAATAATTTAGATCACCTATGGGGTTAATTTCCCCTTACAAGGTTAGAAAGGAGACTTACCTCACTCTATAGTTCCATAACCGGCTTCCGACCCCTTCAAACAACTTGAATCGATGCACAACGCTCCATAACTAGCCAATAATTATGCAAACCCATTAATATACACTCGAATACTCATTATAATCCAATTTATAGCAATTTTTAACCCCGATCAAAAAGTCGATAAAAATCACCCTCGGGCCCACGTGCCTGGGTTTCGAAAATTGTTTTTGAAGATAAACTTTACCCATAACCTCACGAACTCAAATATTTAGTTTATTCTCAATTCTATGCCCAATTTCGTGGTCAAAATCCAAAAATACCAAATTCTAGGTCTTCTACCAAAAACCCCACAATTTATACTAATTCCCATATTTAAATCCTTATACAAATCATGTATTTAACTTATAATAAGTGGGAATCACTTACCTTGGCATTGATGACGAAGAATGAGCTCCAAACTTGCTCCAAGACCGGCTTTCATGGAGAAAATGAGGTGAAAATGAGCCAAGCCCTCATTTTTAAAGAACACACTGCCCAGCTCCGACGTTCGCACCTGCGGCCTCTTCGTTGCATCTGCGGTCTTGCAGGTGCGGCCAAAACCTCGCACCTACGCATTCCCTCTGCCTAGCATTTCTCCGCACCTGCGCCTTTCATTTCGCATCTGCGCCTTCGCAGGTGCAGACATACCCTCGCACTTGCGCTCCCAGACTCTTCTCTCACTCTCGCACCTGCGACGCACCTCCGCATCTACGACCTCGTAGGTGCGGACAACCCTTCGCACCTGTAGTCACTACCCAGCTTCGCCCAAACCACACCTGCGGCCCTTATTGCACAGGTGCGATCACACCAGATATCAGTTGCCTCATCTTTTCTTCCAAGTCCAAACTCGATCCGTTAACAATCCGGAATCCACCCGAGGCCTCGGGACCTTAACCAATTATACCAACACATCCCAAAACACATTACAAACTTAGTCGAGCCTTCAAATCACATCAAACAATGTCGGATTCATGAATCGCACCCCATTCCAAGCTTAATGAACTTTAGAATTTCAAACTTCTAAATTCGATGCCGAAACCTATCAAATCACGTCTGATTGTCCTCAAATTTTTCACACAAGTCATAATTGACATTACGGACCTACTCCAACTTCTGGAATCGAACTCCGACCCTGATATCGAAAAGTCCACTTCCGGTTAAACTTCTCAAAAACCTTCAATTTTCTAGTTTTAGCCAAATGACTCCAAAATGACCTACGGACCTCCAAATCCACTTCTGGACGCGCTCCCAATTCTAGAATCACCATACGGAGTTATTCCCAGACTCAGAATCCCAAACGGACATTGATAACATTAAAATTCACTTCAACCCAAATTTATGGAATTGTTCCAAAATACTAACTTCCACAATAGGTGCTGAAACGCTCCCGGGGTATCCAAATCTCAATCTGAACATGTGCCCAAGTCAAAAATCATCATACAAACCTGATGGAACCTTCAAATCCTAATTCCAAGGCCGTTTACTCTAAAATCCAATATTAGTCAATTCTTCCAATTTAAAGTTTTCGAAATGAGAGTTTTCTTTCCAAATTAACTCTGAACTTCTGAAATTTCAATTTCGACCACGCGTACAAGTCATAATACCTAAAGTGAAACTTCTCATGGCCTCAAACCATCGAACGACGTGCTAGAGCTCAAAACGACTGATTGGGTCATTGCAGGATATTCCCCCCAACTACCACACCACCAGATTCTACTACACCTGCTCAGACTGCACCAATTCCTACAGTTAATGAGGGTGCAACAATTCCTCCAACTGATACTCCAGTTACACCTCTAGCCCCAGCTTTCGATCCCGTGTTTCTGATGGGGACCTTAGGGGAGCCATACAGATGTTGGCTCAGATAGTGGCTTCTTAGGCCCAGAGATCAAATATTGCACCTACTTCTTCCAGCCATCTAGGGGATTCTGGTAGTTCCAGGGTGAACAGGTTTCTTCAGTTAGATCCTCCAGTGTTCACGAGTACTAATACCTAGGAGGACCCCCAGGATTTCATTGATGAGATGCATAAGACTCTTCGAGTTATGCGTGCTACTGAGATGGAGGGAGTGGAATTGGCATCCTATCACCTGAAGGAGGTGGCCTATTCTTGGTTCGAGATATGGGAGGAGTCCTGTGAGGAGGAGAGCCCTCCGGCGAGGTGGAGTGAGTTTGTCGATGCCTTCATTGATCATTTCTTGCCTGCCAAGACTAAGGCAACCCTTGCCTATGAGTTTGAGAACCTAACACAAGGTAGCATGAGTGTGTGGGAGTACCATATGAGGTTTGTGCACCTGTCCAAATATGCTATTTACATGTTGACCACTATAGAGGCTATAGTGCATCGGTTTGTTCAGGGCCTCAGCCCCTTGGTTATTAATGAGGCCGCTATAGTTGCCTTGAATTCAGATATGAACTCTGGGAAGATGGTGGCATTTGCTCAAGCCACCGAGACCCATAAATTAAAGAATAGAATGGAGCGAGAGGGTAGCAATAAGGCCCGGTCCATGGGCAACTTAGGTGGTTCTTCTTGTGGCGGTGGTAGTGGCAGGTCAGCATTCAGGGGAGGTTCATCGCCAGTCCTTTGCTCAGTATTCGGTTAGCGCACCGCCATTAGGTCCTAATCAGCAACAGTGGAGACGTTTCAGGCCCAGTCAGGGCAACATGGGATCCTACCATCAGGTCGACCTAGAAGGAGATTTCAGCAGCAGCGGAGTCTCCCATGCCCTAGGTGTGGGAAGATGCATTTTGGGTCCTGTTTCATGGACCAACCCATATGCTACAGGTATGGTATTAGGGGTCACATTTAGAGGGATTGTTGTTTGTCCCGCCAGAGTGTGGGCAGGGGCACGTCACATCCAGTCAGTTCTGTAGCTATTACATCCGCAGCACCTCATCTAGCTCGAGGCCCTCCAGCACCCGCAGGGCGTGGTGCAGCTAGTGGTGGTGCATAGTGTTTGGGAGGATCCAGCCGTTTCTATGCTATGAGGGGTCGCCAGAGTTCAGAGGCTTCTCCACATGTTGTCACATGTATATTGACTGTCCAATCTCATGATGTATATGCTCTTATTGATCTCGGTTCCACTTTATCATATGTCACTTCTTAGGTTGCTATGGAATTTGGGATAGAACCGGAGTAGCTTCATGAGTCATTCTTTGTATCTACTCCAGTTGGTGAGTCTATTTTGGTCGCGCGGGTTTATAGGGATTGTGTTGTCATGGTGCGTGGTTGAGACACCATGGCTGATCTCATTGAATTGGGGATGGTTGATTTTGATGTAATAATGGGGATAGACTGGCTTTATTCATGTTTTGCCAAGCTTGATTGCCGAACCAGAATCGTTAGGTTCAAATTCCCAAATGAGCCAGTTATTGAGTGGAAGGGAGATGATGTGGTGCTGAAGGGTAGGTTTATTTCTTACCTTAAGGCCACAAAGATGATCAACAAGGGGTGTATTTATTATTTGGTCCGTGTTACGGACACTGATGTTGAAGCACCTACACTTGAGTCTATGCTAGTTGTGAATGCATTTTCGGATGTCTTTCCGGATGAGCTCCCTGGGATCCCACCAGATAGGGAGATTGATTTTAGAATTGATGTGATGCCAGGCACACAGCCTATATCTATTCTGCCCTACAGAATGGAACCGGCAGAATTAAAGAAACTAAAGGAATAGTTGAAGGATTTGTTAAAGAAGGGTTTCATCCGGCCGAGTACATATCCTTGGGGCACACCGGTCCTCTTTGTAAGGAAGAAATATGGGTCATTGAGAATGTGTATTGACTATCGGCAACTCAACAAGGTCACAATCAAGAACAAGTACCCACTACCAAGGATAGATGACTTGTTTAACCAATTGCAGGGTGCTAAGTACTTCTCTAAAATTGATTTAAGATATGGATATCACCAATTGAAGATCAGGGAACGGGATATTCTGAAAATAGCTTTCAGAACCCAGTATGGGCACTTTGAATTTTTGGTGATGTCTTTTGGGCTAACAAATACCCCGGCAGCTTTTATGGATCTTATGAATCTACCCTTCAAGCCTTTTCTTGACTCCTTTGTGATAGTATTTATTGACGATATTCTTATGTATTCATGAAGTCGAGAGGATCATGCTGATCATCTCATGGTAGTTTTGCAGACCCTATATCAACATAAGTTATATTCAAAGTTTTCGAAGTGTGAATTTTGGCTCGAATTTGTCACATTCTTGGGTCATGTGGTCTCCAGTGAAGGAATTAAGGTTCATCCTCAGAAGATTACAACTGTGAAGAATTGTCCTAAACCTAAAACTCCAACAGAGATTCGCAGTTTCTTAGGCTTAGCTGGATATTACAGGAAATTTGTAGAGAGGTTCTCTACTCTTGCCTCTCCGTTGACTAAATTAATACATAAGGCAACTAAGTTTCAATGGTCTGATGCTTTTGAAAAGAGCTTCCAGGAGTTGAAATCACGATTGACTACGGCACCGGTGTTGACCCTACCAGAGGGTACAGATGGGTTTGTGCTATATTGTGATGCTTCAAGGATCGTACTTGGATGTGTATTAATGCATCATGGAAATGTCATAGCTTATGCCTCTAGGCAACTCAAGAATCATGAAAAGAACTATCCAACACATGACTTAGAACTTACGGTGGTAGTTTTTGCATTGAAGAATTGGCGTCATTATTTTTATGGGGTCCATGTGGATATATTCACGAACCATAGGAGCCTTCAATATATTTTCAAGCAGAAGGAATTAAATCTGAGATAGAGAAGATGGCTTGATTTACTCAAGAGAAGATGGCTTGATTTACTCAAGGATTATGACATCGATATCCTATATCATCCGGGGAAGGCTAACGTTATGGCAGATGCTCTTAGCCAAAAATCTATGGGTAGCTTGGCTTACCTGGAGGCATATCAAAAGTCGTTAGAAAAGGAGGTTCATCGGTTGGCTAGTTTAGGAGTTCGTCTTGTGGACTCTAGTGAAGGAGGGTTGATTGTGCAAAATAGGGTTGAATCATCACTTGTTGTGGAAGTCAAGGAGAAGCAATACAATGACCCATTGTTGGTACAACTGAAAGAGGGGATTCAGAAACACAAGACCACAGCTTTATTCTCTTGGCATGGAAGATGGCACATTAAGGTACTAAGGGCGATTATGTGTTCCAAATGTAGATAGTCTTCGGGAAAGAATCATGGTTGAGGCTCACACTTCTAGGTATTCCGTGCACCCAGGCTCTACAAAGATGTATCATGATCTCAAGGAAGTTTACTGGTGGAATGATATGAAGAGGAATGTAGTGGACTTTGTGGAAAGATGTCGAAATTGTTAGCAAGTGAAGGCCGAACACAAAGGCATGGTGGATTGGCACAGAACATAGAAATTCTAATGTGGAAGTGGGAGATGATCAATATGGACTTTGTGGTAGGACTACCTCGCACACCTCGTAAGTTTGACTCAATTTGGGTAATTGTGGACCAACTCACGAAATCAGCACACTTCTTACCTGTTAAGGCTACCAACACAACAGAAAAGTATGCTCAGTTGTATATCAAGGAAATAGTTAGGTTGCATGGCACTCTAGTCTCTATCATCTAAGATCGAGGGACTCAGTTCACAGCCAATTTTGGAAGAAATTTCAGCAAGGTTTGGGTACTCAAGTGAATCTTAGTACAATATTTCATCCACAGACCGATAGGCAAGCTGAGCGCACTATTCAGATGCTTGAGGATATATTGTGCGCTTGTATTCTTGACTTCAAAGGTAGCTGGGATGATCATTTGCTGCTCATAGAATTTGACTACAACAACAGTTATTATGCTAGCATTCTGATGGCACCGTTCGAGGCTTTATATGGTAGAAGATGTAGATCTCCTATTGGGTGGTTTGAGATTGGGGAAGCAGAATTGATAGGACCAGACCTCGTGCATCATGCTATGGAGAAGGTTAAAGTCATTAAGGATCGGTTGTAGTTCAAAGATGATGATTGGGTATTCTTAAAGGTTTCCCCCATAAAGGGTATAATGCGGTTTGGTAAGAAAGGAAAATAGAGTCCATGAGATGTCGGACCGTACAGAATCAGAGGATCGGTCAGGTGGCTTACAAGCTTGAGCTACCTCATAAATATCTTTGGTGCACTCGGTGTTTCATGTGTCTATGTTGAAGAAAGTAATTGGAGACTCGACAGTCATTGTTCCAGTTGATACTATTGAGGTTAATGAGGAATTGACTTATGAAGATATTCCAGTTTCCATTATTGATAGGCAAGTCCGAAAGTTGAGAAATAAAGAGATTGCCTCCGTGAAAGTGCTATGGCGAAACCAACAGGTTGAAGAGGCTACTTGGGAGGCCGAGGAAGAGATGAAGAAGAAGTACCCTCATTTGTTTGAATAGCTATGTAATTAAGTATTGGTGTTCTATGATGACGTTGAGAGCTTACCTTCTATGAATTATGTATCACTTGTATAGTTGATGTTAATGGTGTTCCTTTTCTAGTAATATATTGCTTATGAGGACACGGTTGGTATTGTGTTCATGTTATGTTACATTGTTGAATTATATATATGTTGTTAGGATTGGTTTCTGGAATTCTCTAACAGGTGGATAGGCCCAGCTATAGGGGAAACTCTGGCAAACATTTTGGGAATTTTGGGATTTAGTCAAAATTTGGTGCGGCTGGTGTGTGAAGTAATAGTTGGGCCACAGTGGATGCTAATGGTGGATTTGACCCTCATTCGAGGATGAATGATCTTAAGTGGGGAAGGATGTATGGCCCCATAAAATGTTTACTAGAACCCGTGGTTTCATGTGCCGAGGGAGGCTAATGTGTTTGATAAAGTAGAAATTTTTCGCGGTGAGTTTGCGAGCCGCGGTACGGACTCTTTGGGTTGTATAGTGTGTCGAGAAGTTGAAGAAATAATTTTTAGAACATGGTATTTTAGCAGTCCACTATGCGACCGCAGAACCACTTTGTGGGCCGCAGATCGACCGCAGAATGAAGCAGAAAGATTGCCAATTTTGAGGACCATTATGCGGCCGCAAAATCGTTTTACGGGCCGCAGATCCCATCGCATATCCAGTATGAAGATTTTCGGAGGGGAGTTCTACGGCGCATTATGCGACCGCAGAACTGGTCTGCGGACCGCAGACCTACCGCAGACCCAACCCGAACAGCCCAGTTTTGGGACCCTTTTATGTGGTACCTTTTGCGGGTCGCATACTTATTTTCCGGTCCTGTCTGCGACTGCAGACCCGATTTCGGCAAGTTTAAGTTGTGAAAATTTTACGCGATCCCATTTTTATAAAAAGGCTTTGGGGGTCATTTTTTAGGGTTCATCTGATATTTTTTTAGAGCGAGGTGAGAGTATCTTAGAGAGAGAAAGAGAAGACCTAGCCATTTTGTTCATGAATTCTTGCTCAAGGCTTGAAGATTTCACAAGGACAACTCACAAGGTCTTCATCTAAGAGGTAAGGTTCCATACCCTAGTTTTTAATTTCAAATTTGGGGTGCAATATGGTGAATGGAAAGTATGAATCTTGGGTGTGGGAGTGTTATTTATGTATGCATGTACTATCAAGGGTTTTGGAAAGGTCATTGAATTAGTATGGGTGAACTCTTGGTGTTGAATTGGTTATTGGGTGAAGGAAATCTTGTAGAAGGACCTTGTAACTAATTTGCATACATAGTGTTTGATGAAATGCTCAAATGAGCTGGACATGAACTTCTCCCTAATTATAGTTCAATTTTGTTATGTTTCTAAATAGATTTGAGTTGCTGAGATTTCTGGAATATTGTAGTAATATAAGAAAGCTCAAAGCGAGGTATGTTGGATAAACTTCTCTCTTAGAATTGAATCTTGTGACATTCCTGTAAGTCCCGAGTCATTCATATAAATTGACTATTCCGAATGAGCTTTGTGCCAAAAGATATATGTTTAATATGTATTCCGAATTCTCTTGTTATGTTATGTTATCCTTCGTTAATATGTTCAAAGTATGGGTTGTGTATTAAATTGTTATGACCTCGAGTCATGTTTGAAATGAAGGCTAATATGCTAAATTATGGAAGAAATCTCGATGTGTTTAAGACTCTTATTTGCTCACATGTGTACTTGATATCTTGAATAGAAATGCCTTGCTATTGAAAATCCATGACTATGTTTGAAAGTGAAAGAGGTGAGAATGAAATATGAAATACGGCCAACGTGCCAAGAATGATATTACATTTGGGGCCACTTGTGCTAATGAAATGAAGAGATGTGTAAAAGATTATGAAATGAGCTGAAAATCCTTTATTTAATAAATGTTTTGGGAGTATCGTTTAGTCACCGAGGAAGGCTAGGTTGAAATAACCTAACCCCGAAACTACACGTGCTGGTGCAGGAGTGATTGAGGGGTGAATCCCCGTACTGATGTGATGAGATTATTCCCCTTAATTGGGATGAGATTGTTGTGATGAGATTATTTCCCTTATTTAGGATGATATGATTGCTAGCGAAATGTGATGTCGACCCACACATCATTGTGGTGAGACGGCTTAGCCGATCGGGATGAGATTAGATTCCATGTCGCATAGTAGGTGGTGTTATGATTGGATGTCTTTGATGAGACAGCTTAGCCGATCGGGCCGAGATCGGACTCCGTGCTAAAACTATGGCGGTATATTTTTACCAAAGATCTCCCAACCTAAAATATGGAAATTTACTTGAAAACTTATCTTGTTCTTAACTTGATGTTTTGGTATTGTTTGAGGCTTCCATTGATTTTATGATTGTTCCTTCTTGTATTATTACTCATTCTATTGAGAGGGTGTTTAGTCATACATACTAGTACTATTCCATATGTACTAACGTCCCTTTTT
>AWOL01S0045815.1:12840-32819 GCA_000715115.1 Nicotiana otophora
TCTCTTGTTATGTTATGTTATCCTTCGTTAATATGTTCAAAGTATGGGTTGTGTATTAAATTGTTATGACCTCGAGTCATGTTTGAAATGAAGGCTAATATGCTAAATTATGGAAGAAATCTCGATGTGTTTAAGACTCTTATTTGCTCACATGTGTACTTGATATCTTGAATAGAAATGCCTTGCTATTGAAAATCCATGACTATGTTTGAAAGTGAAAGAGGTGAGAATGAAATATGAAATACGGCCAACGTGCCAAGAATGATATTACATTTGGGGCCACTTGTGCTAATGAAATGAAGAGATGTGTAAAAGATTATGAAATGAGCTGAAAATCCTTTATTTAATAAATGTTTTGGGAGTATCGTTTAGTCACCGAGGAAGGCTAGGTTGAAATAACCTAACCCCGAAACTACACGTGCTGGTGCAGGAGTGATTGAGGGGTGAATCCCCGTACTGATGTGATGAGATTATTCCCCTTAATTGGGATAAGATTGTTGTGATGAGATTATTTCCCTTATTTAGGATGATATGATTGCTAGCGAAATGTGATGTCGACCCACACATCATTGTGGTGAGACGGCTTAGCCGATCGGGATGAGATTAGATTCCATGTCGCATAGTAGGTGGTGTTATGATTGGATGTCTTTGATGAGACAGCTTAGCCGATCGGGCCGAGATCGGACTCCGTGCTAAAACTATGGCGGTATATTTTTACCAAAGATCTCCCAACCTAAAATATGGAAATTTACTTGAAAACTTATCTTGTTCTTAACTTGATGTTTTGGTATTGTTTGAGGCTTCCATTGATTTTATGATTGTTCCTTCTTGTATTATTACTCATTCTATTGAGAGGGTGTTTAGTCATACATACTAGTACTATTCCATATGTACTAACGTCCCTTTTGTCGGGGGCGCTGCATCTTTAATGGATGCAAGTGGTTCCACAGTAGGTAGGATTGATCAGTGATAGCGGTACACCCTCTTCCTAGCAGACTTGGTGAGCCTCACTTCATTTCGGGGTCATGTATCTTTTGTTCCTTGTGTATTGTGTTTGAGGTATAGCTGGTGACTTATTGCCGGCACTATCATAGTACTCTTTTGTATCTATTAGAGGCTCTGTAGACATATTGTGGGTTTTATATTTGTGCTGGAAAAGTCAAACAAGTTATGTTGTGTTTGAATCACATGTTCCACTTCAGACTATGAAAATGTGTGTATTTTGAGACTTTAAAATGAAGTGACTAATGGTAATGGATTAGTGTTGTATACATGATCTCTTCATTTTATAATTAACGAAAATATATCTTCTCTTTATTCATGAGTGAGTTTGGGTAGAAGGAGATCTAGCAGGCTTGCTCGGCCGGGTTATCTCGGTTGAGAGTCAGTCGCGCTCCCTGAGGTCGGGGCGTGACACAAACGCAGGTGCCAGCCACCATATCAAAACATTCCGAAATGATGTCAAACTTTGTGTAAAAGTCATAAATCACGATAGGAACCTATTCCAAGGCTCGGAACCTCAAACGGACATTGATAACATCAAAATTCACATCAAACCAAACTTAAGAAATTCTTAAACTTTCAAAATGCTAACATTCTACAATAAGCATTGAAATGCTTCCAGATCACACGGTACTCAACCCGAACATACACCTAAGTCCGAAATCATCATACGAACCTATTGGAACCTTCAAATCCCGATTACGATGTTGTTTACTCAAAAGTCAAACCTTGGTCAACTCTTCCAACTTAAAGCTTCTGAATTGATAACTTTCCTTCCGAAACAACTCCGAACTTCCCGAAATTCATTTCCGGCCATATGTACAAGTCATAAAACATGAATTAAAGCTACCCAAGGCCTCAAATCGCCAAATAATGTGTTAGAGCTCAAAACGGCCTGTTAGGTCGTTACATTTAGTTAATTTATTTTGATAATATTCTTGTAAATATTAATCAACTCTCTTCTTACCCTATTCATTACATAAAAACTATTCAAAGGTAATTCGTTTTTGCATTTTTTATCAATCATTTACTAGGCACGTTTTCTTACAATAGTTGATCTTGATTGCAACTAAATTCTTTTGAGATTATTCCTTTCAACTCAAAGTCATTTGGTTAATTTGTGAATACTTTACCTGATGATACACTTCACTTAGTCATTAAAATTTTTTAACTCTTTCATATACTTTCTTTATCCACATCCTTGCACATAAATATCCCTAGTTTTACCATGCGATGTTCCCATTCAATCATTCTTCATTCCAAATCATTTTTCATAATTCTTTGTAAATATTAAATTAATCATTATTTTGAACCTTCCCTCATTTATTTGATTGAGTTCGCAGGAACCACATTTTTGTGGATCTTGAGGGATGTCTAATACCTTCCCCTCGAGATAACTTGAACCCTTACATAGAATCCCAATGGTTTCGCAGATCATAATTTAGTATACATATAGGTGTCCTAGTATACCTAAAATACTAGGTGGCGACTCTAAACTTTAATTAACCTTGTAGAGTACTATAAGTTGTAGTTTGTTTTGTCTTGTGAAAAAGAGGGTGCAACAACTGTGACAAGCTGGTCAAAGTGGGGAGGAATAAGAAGCTAAGGATGAAGTTATTTATAAGAAGTTTGACGGGAGAAGCACTCACCTGGTATACTCGACAGGATCCGCAAAATTGGAGAACAAGGCAAGATATGGTGGAGGACTTCATGAATCGTTTTCGATTCAACACAGAGATCACTCAAGAACGGTTCGCACTAGTGAACCTGCAGAAAAAACCATCCGAATCATTCCAAGAATATGCATGTCGGTGGAGGTCAGAGGCCGCAAGGGCGCGACCTCTACTGGACGACAGTGAATTAACCAAGTATTTCATCAGAGTTCAGGAAGGGATATACTTTGAAAAGATGATGGGAATGATAGGACAGAAATTCCCCGAGCTGGTCAAGATGGGAGATTTCTCTGAAGAGGGAATAAAATTTGGAAAAGTACAATCCATGGAAGCACTGCAAGCGACCAACAAGGCCATCCAATCAGGGTCAATCGGTAGCGAAAACAAGAAGAAAGAGGAGGTCTCAGTCGTCATCCTTTACTATCAATCCAACCCACTTCACGAAAACACTTCTTATTCCCCAAACAATCTTCACCACCACCCACTTACACTCCAGTCTATAACACCCAGCCATATTACCATCCTCAACCACAATACAACCCTTCTCGAGCCAACAACAACCCAAACCCATAACGACCATATGCTCATGTCCAAACCACTACTCACAAAAACCGACATGCTTATGTATCACGCCCTCGTCCCAATTTTGAAGAGAGGGGCCCTAAAAATTATACCTTGATTGCTGAGCCTCTGGCCCAATTATTTGAGAGATTGAGAAGATCAGGATTAATACATCCAGTTGAATGAAGGGTTCCTGAATACCCCTTCAAGTATTTTGACGTAACTAAAAGATGCGTGTACCATTCCAATAAACCTGGGCATGATACTAAAGATTGTTTTAAGCTGAAAAATGAGATTAAAATGTTGATCAAGAGTGGAGCCATTCAATGCACTCTGGCACCGCCCAATGTGAATTGCAATCCACTGCCAAATCACCGAAACCAGGGAGTTAACATGATCACATTGGACGAAGAGTATGACCTAAAGGGAACGATTGTCACTATAGGAAATGCAGAAGCCGCAAGGATCCCTCCTGAGGAGGGCTCCAATGATTACAGTACAAGTGAGACATACAGTGACTGTTCAGACCTATCAGTGACAACCGGCCGTTGCTATAGGAGATGAAGAAATTCGGGAATACAAAATTATCCCATGGACATACCAGTAAAAGGGAAAAGCCAAAATGAAAGACTCTGTTGCAGCCCATGGTATGACTAGGTCTGGGAGATACTACGCTCCTGAAGAGGTAAATCAAGGGAACGTGGGAAGAGAGAAAATTCAAAGAAGGAACATAACAGACCCAGAAGCTGCCGAGTTTTGAAAGAGAATGGCAAACAAAGAGTATTCTGTGGAGGAGGAGTTGAAGAAAACTCCATCACAAATATCAATTATGGATCTATTAATGAGCTCTAACGGTTATAAATACGCCCTATTGAAAGTATTAAGTGGGGTAAGTGTACCATGTAACACCACCAGTGAGGCATTGACTGCAATAATTGGGAAACTAATTAAAGCAAATATGATCGCTTTCAGAAGAGACGAACTTTCTGTCGAAGGTGCAAGTCACAACAAAGCTCTTCATATCACTGTCAAATATGGGGACAACGTGGTGTCCCAAGTGTTGGTCGATGGAGGGTCAGGAGTAAATATTTGTCCACTATCTACCCTACGGGAGTTATGAGTTAATTTAAGGGAAGTCAAGGAAAGCCACGTAAGGTTGAGGGCCTTCGACGGTTCAGTAAAGGGTGTTAATGGAGAAATTTATTTGGCCTTGTAGATCGGGCCGATCAAATTTCCCATATTGTTTCAAGTGATGGACATCTCCTCTTCCTACAACTTACTGCTGGGAAGGCCCTGGATACACATAGCAGGGGACGTCCCATCCACTTTACACCAATGCATGAAATTTGAGTGTGGATGTCAGGAGATCATGGTTCACGGCGAGTGGGGTCACTCTGCTTATTTGGAATATGTTGTTTCATTCATTGAAAGACTAGACAGAGTTTCTTTCTATGCAGTGGAAATCATGCAGACTACCAAAATGGAAAAGACTGAACAAAACCTGGGAATGCATTCGCCGTATAGATCCAAGATGGCTACGAGGGAGATAATGAAATATGGATAAAGGCCAGGAATAGGACTGGGAGCAAGGTCAGGCGGGATCACAGAGCCAATTGAAACTAACGGGTAGAACGGGAAGGGTCGGCATAGGATATCAGCCTCCGATGGGGAAAGCACATACCATTAGCTCCGGGAAAAAGGTTTTTGTGCCAGAGCATGATTCTTGTCTGGCTCAGAGTTCATTGCCAGAAGATGATATTATCGACGGGATGGGAAAGATGTTCGTGAATATGATTGAAAAATGTTGTGAAGGGACTGACATCAAGACACCGACTATTAGGGATGCCGAACTAAGAGAAGAGCTGCGGAATTGGACCGCCAATCCATCTATGGTTTGCCGGGATTCTTGGTAGTATGGAACTGTAAACGTTTTCTATTGAATAGTGCATGGTCAATTGAGGCATGCACTGTGCTTGTACCTTTTTGTCATTTGCCTCTTTTGAATGCTTAAGATGTTCCTATTTTGATGAAATAAAAAGAATCATTTTCTCAAATATTGCAACTTTATTTACCGCTTCATTTATATTTAGATTTTCTTTTTAGTAATCAAAATGCTAAAAAACCGCGTTCTGCGACTATGACATGTAACGAAACCATCGAGTGCAACGACCTAGATTACGAGGAGTATGATAAGAGTATGATGCCAGACAATCTCCCGTGGGAGATCGAGTAGTTGGAGAGTTAGAAAAAAGGCCATCCTCGAAGAACGGAAGTAGTCAATCTTGGAGGTGAAGAAGACGTAAAAGAAACCAGAATCAACATTCATCTAGAAGCCGAGCAGAAGGAAAACCTGGTAGAGCTCCTCTCACAGTACATCAATGTGTCCACATGGTCATATGATGACATGCCAGGATTAAGTACTGACATCGTCTCACATAGACTGCCCACCAATCCTACCAGACCGCCACTCAAGCAGAAACCCAGGAAATTCAAACCTGATTTAAGTTTGAGGATAAAGGAAGAAGTGACCAAGTAGATAGAATTGAACGTGGTAAGGGTCTCCAACTATCCAAGCCGGTTGGAAAATATCGTCCCAATACCCAAGAAATACAGAAAGATCAGAATATGTGTGGATTATCGAGATCTCAATAAAGCTAGTCCAAAGGACGATTTCCCTCTGCCAAATTCAGCCTTTTCTTACTTATTTTTTATGATGAGCCTTCCCGCGCCTTCCTACACAAGCATATGTTCTCCTACTTGACTAAGTAGTATTCTACTCGTGCACTGGGTGTATGGGCTAGCCCATTGTGCGGCCAGCTATGATATACTCAACTTCTTCTTTAGTAGGTTTATCTACAACATCTGGTGGTGCCCTCGTAGGCACGTTCCTCTCTAAGGCGGTCTGGTCAAATTGAAGTCAACTGACTCACATGGAATACGGGGTTCGTTTTCACCGGGCTGGTCACTTGAGCCTATAGGCTACCTTTCCTATCCGCTTTTCTACAAGGTCTACTTTCAGACCGGGCCAAGCCTTTAGGTTGTTTAAGTAGGTTTGGGCTAAGGTCGTTGCGTCCACATCCTCATCGATAACTGCGTGAAGCATGAACTGTAGTCGTTTGTGGATTGTTTCTCTAGGTACCACCAAATCTTGATGCACGAGGAAGATGCAGAGAAGACATCCTTCACCAACCTTGGGGATCGTGACCGGTGCTCAACCGAGATAACCCAGTCAAGCAAGCCTACTAGATGCCTTATACCCAACCCTACCCATGAATAAAGAGAAGATGTACACCGTTCGTTGAACAATGAGAGCATTGCATACACAACACCAATTTCATTACCATTAGTTACTTCATTTCAAATTCTCAAAATACATTACACATTCATAGTTTAGAAGTGGGCACATGTGATACATACAACATTTCTAGTTTGACTTTCCAAAAGTAAAGAAACAACCCACAATATGTCTACGAAACCCCTAATGGTTACAAAAGAGTAGTATGATGGTGCCAACAATAAGGCCCCGGCTATACCTCAAAAACACTATACATAAGGTCCAAAAGATACAAGACCCTGAAATGAAGTGGGGCTACCAAGTTATCTGAGAAGAGAGTGTACTGCTATCACTGATCAATACCGCCTGCTGTGGAACCACTTGCATCCATTAAAGATGCAGCACCCTGACAAAAAAGACGTTAGTATGTAAGACTAAACACCGTGTCAATAGAACGAGTAACAGTTCAATGAGAAAAATATGGAATCAATGAGAGCCTCAACCAATATTAAAGTGTCAAGTTAAGAGAAAGGTAAATTTCAATATTTTTAAGTTGGGAAATCATTAGTACCGATATACCACTATGCTATTAGTACGGAGTCCGATCATGGCCCGATCGGCTAAGCCGTCTCACCCAAAGACATCCAATCACAACACCACCATATGCGCGGCATGGCGTCCGATCTCAGCCTGATCGGCTAAGCCGTCTCAACACAATGTCGTGTGGGTCGACATCACATCATATTCCGCTAGCAATCATCTCATCCCAATTAAGGGGAATAATTTCAACATCAATCTCATCCTATTTAAGGGGATAATCTCAACACATCAATCACGGGGATTTACCCCTCAATCACTCCTACAACGGCATGTATAGTTTTAGGGTTAGGTCGTTTCAACCAAACCTTCCTCGGTGACTAAACGATACTCCCAAAATATTTATTATATAATGAAGCTACATCTCATTTTATAATCTTTCACACATTCTTTTCATTTCATTGGCACTATTGTCCACAAGTGTAATTTCAATTCTTGGCACAATGGCCACATATTATATCTCATATTCACATCTTTCACTTTCGAGCATCATAATAGGTTATCAACAATAAGAGAAATTGAAATTAAGTCTTTTAGTATGTATATGAACAATAGGAGTCTTAAGCACATTAAGTTGTCCTTCAAAAATTAAGCATAATAAACTTGCATTTGAAACATGAATTGAAGTCATAAAATTATGATACATAATCCACGCTCGAATACATTCCCAAAGGAGAGAATAATATGAGAGAAGAAAATGAAAGACATTTTGAGCATATAATTTTCAACACAATGCTTATTAGGAATAACTGAATATACTCGGAATGGCTCAGAACATGGGAACTAGGAACTTGAGCCAATCATACTTGAATCTTACTAGAACATCACGGAACTCGACTCTACAAGAGAAGTTTAGCCAACATACCTTGATGGAGATCTTTAGTGATACTAAAATCTCCCACTACTCTTACAACTTCAATCTACATCAACATAATTTAATTGGACCAATATTAGCAAAACTTTCCAGGTTTTAGGTTATTTTGGCATTTTATCAAACAGCTAGAGTGCATAACATTCAACTACCTCTAGTAATGGTTTCTTCATCCAAAACTCCCTCCTTTACACTAAGAAGAGATACTACAACATCCTTTGTCCACTAACTACCTTCTTATTAGCACTATTATAATCATCAATGAACTCACATCCACCAAAATTTACTAATTAACTCATTACAAAATCTCTATAACACCCAATTATCTAGGTTAAGCACTTATGGCTTCCAATCACCATCCCATAAGTGTTAGCACTTATTTCTTGCCCATATATTCACTAACAATCCATGCATGTAGGTTTAAGGGGGGAAGATTTCCTCTTGTAGACCAAATCTTGAAAGATAACTTTTGGAGTGTTCTTGAGATTTTGAAGAAATCCTATGAAATCCAATCAGAATTTTGTTGTAACTAGTGATTGAGAAGTGAAATCATCATAAAAACACACTTAAACTTACCTTAAGTGTGTATTGGAAGCCTTGGCCGGATGGGTGATGGAGAGAAAAGCCTAGTCCTTAAATCCTTTTATTTTCTCTCTCCCCGCCCAGGTATTAATAGGCCCAGGTACAGTATTTTTACACTGGTGCTATAGCTGTACTATAAGGCTTTAGCTCACTAGTTTTCTAAAATTTCTGCTTCCCTATTGTGCTATATCTGCGCTATGGGGAAATAGTTCACTGTATTTTCTTTAGTTTTATTTCTTTGAAATCAACTCCCAAGTGTTCCTCGTTATTACAACACTCAAAGATTAATACAATAATCATCCCCAAGTATCCAAATAACTTTATCTACTCCAGTAACTTCTCATGTAGTTCGGGTCTAAATTACATTTTATTCCTAAGCTCAAAATTGCTCGAGTTAGCTATCGAAATTCATGGGGTCTTACGCATTAGCCTACCTCAGCACCACAAACCTCGAGTTCTTTGTAAAATTTTATGGGGCCTTACATCATGCCCCGCTTAGGATCATTCATCCTCGAATAAGGAGTAGAGTCCGCCTACAGCACCCAACATAACTCATCTCTTCTTTCACACATCTCGAGCCCCCTAATTTTGGCTAACTCCCAAAATTTCAATAAATTTCGGCAGAGTTTCCCCTGTAATTGGGCATATACACCTGTCAGAGAATCCCAAAAACCAGTCCTAACAACATAACCATAACATAATGATGTATCACAGTATGAAAGCAACATCGACCATAACGTCGTAAACATTATATTATCAAAAATGAGCATCCTTAACATAAACTGTATAAGTGGGACACAATTCATAGAAAGTAAGCTCTTAGCATTTTCATAGAGCACAACTACATATTTATTCAAACAAATGAGGGCACTTCTTCTTTATCTCTTCCTCGGCCTCCTAGGTGGCCTCTTTAACCTGTTGGTTTTGCCATATCACTCTCACAGAGGCAACCTCTTTATTTCTCAGCTTCCGAACCTGCCTATCAAGAATGGCAATCGAAATCTCCTCATAAGTCAATTCTTCATTAACCTCTATAGCCTCTACCAGAACAATGAACGTCGGGTCTCTAACTGCATTTTTCAACATAGATACATGAAACATCGGGTGCGCTAATGACATCTCTGTGTGGTAGCTCGAGCTCGTAAGCCACCTTCCCAATCCTCCGAATGATTTTGTACGACCCAATATATCTGGGGCTCAATTGTCCTTACTTCCCAAATTGCATTATACCCTTCATGGGGGAAACCTTCAAGACTACCCAATCATCCTCTTTGAACTCCAAATCTCTACGACGCCCATCCGAATACGACTTTTGACGTCTCTGTGAAGTTTTCAACCGTTCCTTAATGATCTTAACCTTCTCCATAGCCTGATGCATGAGGTTTGGCCCTATCAACTCTTCTTCTCTAATCTCGAACCAATCAATGGGAGATCTACATCTCCTTCCATATAAAGCTTTGAACTGTGCCATCTGAATGCTAGCATGATATCTGTTGTTGTAGGAAAATTCTATGAGTGGCAAATGATCATCACAACTAACCTTAAATTCAAGGACACAAGCATGTAACATATTCTCAAATGTCTTAATAGTCTTCTCAGCTTGCCCTTTGGTCTGTGGATTAAAGGTTGTAAGAAGATTCACCTGAGTACCCAAACCTTACTTGATTTTCTTCTAAAACATGGTTGTGAACTGAGCCTCTCGATCTGAGATGATACAGATTGGAGTGCCATGCAACCTGACTATTTCCTTGATATACAACTAAGCATACTGTTTTGCTGTGTCAGTAGCCTTAATAGGTAAGAAGTGTACTGATTTCGTGAGTCGGTCCACAATTACCCAAATCGAGTCAAACTTGCAAGGCGTGCAAGGTAGTCCTACCACAAAGTCCATATTGATCATCTCCCACTTCCACCTTGGAATTTCTAGGTTCTGTGCCAACCCACCGGGCCTTTGATGTTCGGCCTTTACTTGTTGACAATTTGGACATCTTGCCATAAAGTATGCTACATTCCTCTTCATATCATTCCACCAGTAGACTTCCGTAAGAGCGTGGTACATCTTTGTAAAGCCTAGGTGCACGGAATACCTGGAATTGTGAGCCTCGATCATGATTCTTTTCCAGAGACCATCTACATTTAGAACACATAATCGCCCCTGGTACCTCAGTGTACCATCATCCATGCCAAGAGAGAAAGCCATGGACTTATATTTCTGAATCCCCTCCTTCAACTGCACCAACGACGGATCGTCGTATTGCTTCTCATTGACTTCCACAACAAGTGATGATCCAGCCCTATTTTGCACAACCATCCCTCCTTTACTAGAGTCCGCAAGACGAACTCCCAAACTAGCCAACTAGTGAACTTCTTTGGCCCACGACCTTTGATGTGTCTCCAAGTGAGCCAAACTACCTATGGATTTCCGGCTAAGAGCATCCGCCACAACATTAGCCTTCCCCAGATGATACAAGATATCGATGTTGTAGTCCTTGAGTAACTCAAGCTACCTTTTCTACCTCATATTCAACTCCTTCTTCTTGAAAATATATTGAAGGATCTTATGGTCCTTGAATATATCCACATGGTCCCCATACAAATAATGACGTCAAATCTTCAATGCAAAAACCACAGTCGCAAGTTCTATGTCATGTGTTGGATAGTTCTTCTCATGATTCTTGATTTTCCTAGAAGCATAAGCATCACCTTGCCATGTTGCATCAGTACACACCCAAGTCCGATCCTTGAAGCATAACAATATACCACAAACTCATTCGTACCCTCCGGTAAGGTCAACACCGGAGTCGTAGTCAATCTTGTCTTCAACTGCTGGAAGCTCTTTTCACAGGCGTCTGGCCATTGGAATATAACCGTTTTCTATGTCAGTTTAGTCAATTGAGAGGGAGAGTAGAGAACCCCTCCACAAACCTTCTGTAATACCCAACTAAGCCCAAGAAACTGCGAATCTCTGTTGGAGTTGTAGGTCTAGGCCAATTCTTCACAATTGCGATCTTCTGAGGATCAACCTTGATTCCTTCACTTGAGACGACATGACCCAAGAATGCGATAGATCTAAGCCAAAATTCACACATCAAAAACTTATCATACAACTTGTGCTTATGCAGGGCCTACAGAACTGTCCTAAGATAATCAGTATGGTCCTCCTGACTTCGTGAATATACATTAATATCGTCAAAGAACACTATCATGAAAGAGTCGAGAAAAGGCTTGAAGACTCGGTTCATAAGATCCATGAAATTTGTCGGGGCATTTGTTAGCCCAAAAGACACTACCAGAAATTCGAAGTGCCCATATCTTGTCCGAAAAGCTATTTTCAGAATATCATGCACCCTAATCTTTAATTGGTGATACCCAGACCTTAAATCAATTTTAGAGAAATATTTAGCACCCTGCAATTGGTCAAACGAGTCATCTATCCTTGGCAGTGGGTACTTATTCTTGATCATGACCTTGTTGAGTTGTCGATACTTGTCAGTGACCCATATTTCTTTCTTACAAAGAGAACTGGTGTGCCCCAAGGCGACATGCTCAGCCGGATAAAAACCTTCTCTAGCAAATCCTTCAACTGCTCATTTAGTTCCTTCAATTCTGTCGATGCCATTTTGTAAGGTGGAATAGATATAGGCTGCGTGCCTGGCATCATATCGATCCCAAAATCAATCTCCCTGGCTGGTGGAATCCCAGGGGTCTCATCAGGAAAGACCACCGGAAATTCATTCACAACTGGCACGGATTCAAGTGTAGGTGCCTCAACATCGGTGTCTGTAACCCGGACCAAATGGTAAATACACCCCTTGTTGATCATCTTTGCTGCCTTAAGGTAAGAAATAAACCTACCCTTCGGCACTACATCATCCCTTTCCCACTCAATAACTAGCTCATTTGGAAATTCTAACCTAACGGTCCTGGTTCGACAATCAAGCTTGGAAAAACATGAATAAAGCCAATCCATCCGCATTATCACATCAAAATCAACCATCCCTAATTTAGTGAGATCGGCCATGGTGTCCCGACCATGTACCATGACAATACAATCTATATACACCCGCGCGGCCACAAAAGACTTACCAACCAGAGTAGATACAAAAAACGGCTCATGGAGTTGTTCCGGTTCTATCTCGAATTCCATAGAAACATAGGGAGTGACATGTGACAAAGTGAAACCAAGATCAATAAGAGCATATACATCATGAGATTGGACAGTCAATATACCTGTGACAATATCTGGAGAAGCCTATGAACTCTGGCGACCCCTGATGGCATAGAAACGGCTGAGTCCTCCCAAACTCTGTGCACAACGCCCTACGGGTGCTAGAGTGCCTCGAGCTGGAGGAGGTGTTGTGGATGTAGTAGCTACAAAGCTAGCTGGTTGTGCCGTACCACTGCTCACACTCTGGCGGGATGAACAACAATCCCTATAAATGTGACCCCTGATACCACACCCATAGCAGATGGGTAGGTTCATGAAGAAGTCCCTTAAATGCATTTTCCCATACCTAGGGCGTGGGGGCCTCCGCTGCTTCTCGAATCTCCCTCCAGGCCGACCGTGTTGGTAAGATCCTAAGTTGCCCTGACTGGGCCTGAAATGGCTTCACTACGGCTGACCAGGCCCTGATGGTGGTGAACCGACTTAAGAATGAGCAAAGGACTAGGATGGCCCGGATGACCCTCCCCTAAACACTGATCTCCCACCACTACCACCACTGAACGAACCATCAAAGTTTCCCGCGAACCAGGCTTTTTTGCTAACTTCTAGCTCCATTTCGGCCTTCCCTTTTTAGGTCTCTGTGGCTTGAGAAAATTCCACTATCTTTCAATAGTTCATATCAGAATTCAAGGCAGCTGTAGAGGCCTCACTAATAACTAAGGGGTTGAGGCCCTGCACAAACCGGCGAGCTCTAGCCTACATAGTGGGCAACATGTAGATGGAATACTTGGACAAGCGCGCGAACCTCATATGGTACTCCCACACAGTCATACTGCCTTGTATTTGACTCTCAAACGTAGCAGCATGGGCTGCCTTAGTGTCGGCAGGCAAGAAATGATCAATGAAGGCATCAGCAAACTCACCTCACCTTGATGGAGGGCTCCCCTCCTTGCGGGACTCCTCCCACAACTCAAACCAAGAATATGCCACCTCCTTCAGGCAGTAGGAGGCCAACTCCATTGCTTCCATCTCAGTAGCACGTATAACTCGGCGAGTCTTGTGTATCTCATCAATAAAGTCCCGAGGATCCTACTCGGGATAAGTACCCATGAACACTGGAGGATCCATCTGAAGAAACTTGTTCACCCTAGAGCTAGCAGAATCCCCTGGCTAGCTAGATAAAGTAGGTGCAACATTTGATCCCTGGGCCTAGGAAGCCACTATCTGAGCCAATATTTGTATGGCTCTCCTAAGGTCCCTATCAGAAACACTGGAACCGGAAGCCGAGGCCGGAGGTAGAACCAGAGTATCAGTTGGAGGTGGAACAGTTGTACCCTCAGTGGGAGTAGGGATTGGTGCAGTCTGAGAATGAGTAGTAGAATCAGGCAGTGTTATGGCTGGGGGATTATCCTGACCCCTCGGGTGCTCACCCGCATCATTGGTATAGGATCAAATGTCATTTCTGGGGTGGCATTGGCTCTTTGGCCAGTTCTTGCCTTCTTCTTGGGTGCCATATACTGAAAATTAGAACAATGCACGAGTTAAAGGTGGAATAGTCTTACAATCAGCTCTATCGCACGATCTAGAACATCAAAGAAGGGTGGCATTCCTAAATGTCCAAGTAGCCTCCTAATTATAGATATGGTCGACAACATACCGATAAGAAGGACTCTACTAGACACGGCTCCGATACATCCTAGGATACTTTAAAATCTTAGGCTATGATACCAAACTTGTCACGCCTCGACTTTGGGGAGCGCGATCGGCGCTCAACTAAGATAATCCAGTCAAGTAAGCCTACTTTATGCTTTTTATCCAACCTTATGGAATAAAGAGAAGATGCACATCATTCGTTAAACAATGAAAGGATTTCATACACAACACCAATTTCATTATCATTAGTTACTTTATTTGAAATTCACAAAATACATTACACATTCATAGTTTAGGAGTGGGCACATGTGACACATATACTACATTTCTAGTTTGACTTTTCAAAAGTCAAGAAACAACTCACACTATGTCTACGGAGCCCCTAATGGTTACAAAAAAGTAGTATGATGGTGCCGGCAACAAGGCCCCGATTATACCTCAAAAACAATATAAATAAGGTACAAAAGATACAAGACCCCGAAATAAAGTGGGGCTCACCAAGTCATCTGAGAAGAGGGTGTACTGCTATCATCATAGGTTATCAACAATAAGTGAATTTGAAATTAATACTTTTAGTATGTATATGAACAATAGGAGTCTTAACCACATTAAGTTGTCTTTCGAAAATTAAGCATAATAAACTTGCATTTGAAACATGAATTGAAGTCATAACATTATGATACATAATCCACGCTTGAATACATTCCCGAAGGAGAGCATAATATGAGAGAAGCACATAAAACACATTTTTTGAGCATATAATTTTTGACATAATGCTTATTTGGAATATCCACCAAAATTTACTAATTAACTCATTACAAAATTTCTACAACACCCAATTATCTAGTTTAAACACGTATGGCTTTCAATAACCATCCCATAAGTGCTAGTACTTATTTCTTGCTCATATATTCACTAACAATCCATGCATGTAGGTTTAAAGGTGAAAGATTACCTCTTGTAGACCAAAAATTGAAAGACAACTTTTGGGGTGTTCTTGAGATTTTGAAAAAATTCTATGGAATCCAATCAAAACCTTGTTGTAACTAGTGATTGAGAAGTGAAATCATCATAAACACACTTAAAACCCCACCTTAAGTGTGTATTGGAAGCCTTGGCCGGATGGGTGATGGAGAGAAAAGCCCTAGTCTTGGAATCCTTTTATCTTCTCTCTCCCCGCTCAGGAATTAATAGGCCCAGGTACAATATTTTTCCACTGGTGCTATAGCTGTGCTATAAGGCTTTAGCTCACTGATTTGCTAAAATGCGTGTGTCCCTCCTATACTATAGCTGCTCTATGGGGAGATAGGTCACTGTATTTTCTTTAGTTTTCTTGCTTTGAAATTAACAACCAAGTGTTCCCCATTATTATAAAACTAAAAGATTAATAAAATAATCATCCCCAGGTATCCAAATAACTTTATCCACTCTAGTAATTTCTCATGTAGTTCGAGTCTAAATTTAATTGTATTCCTAAGCTCGAAATTGCTTAAGTTAGCTATTGAAACTCACGGGGCCATACACATTAGCCTACCTCAGCACCACAAACCTCGAGTTCTTGGTAAAATTTTATGGGGCCTTACATCCTCCCACACTTAGGATCATTCGTCATCGAATGAGGAGTAGAGTCCACCTAAAAGACCCAACATAACTCATCTCTTATTTCATATATCTCAAGCCCCCAAATTTTGGCTAACTCCCAAAATTTCTAAAACTTTGGGCTGCATTTCCCCAGTAATTGAGCGTATCCACCTATAAGAGAATCCCAGAAACCAGTCCTAACAACATAAATATAATACAATGATGTATCACAGTATGAAAGCAACATCGACCATAACGTTGTAAACATTATATTATCAAAAAGGAGCACCCTTAACATAAACTATACAAGTGGAACACATTTCATAGAAAGTAAGCTCATAGCATTTTCATAGAGCACAACTATATAGTTATTCAAACAAATGAAGGTACTTCTTCTTCATCTCTTCCTCAGCCTCCTAGGTAGCCTCTTTAACCTGTTTGTTTTGCCATATCATTTTCACAGAGGCAGCCTCTTTATTTCTCAGCTTCCGAACCTGCCTATCAAGAATGGCAATCAAAATCTCCTTATAAGTCAATTCTTCATTAACCTCAATAGTCTCTACCGGAACAATGACCGTCGGGTCTCCAACTATATTTTTCAACATAGATACATGAAACACCGGGTGCACCGACGACATCTCTATGTGGTGGTTGGAGCTTGTAAGCCACCTGGGGCTCAATTTTCCTTTCTTCCCAAATCGCGTTATACCCTTCTTGGGGGAAACCTTCAAGACTACCCAATAATCCTCTTTGAACTCCAAATCTCTGCGACGCACATCCGAATAGGACTTCTAACGTCTCTGGGCAGTTTTCAACCATTCCTTAAGGATCTTAACCTTCCCCATAGCCTGATACACGAGGTTTGGCCCTATTAACTCTGCTTCCCCAATCCCGAACCAACCAATGGGAGATCTACATCTCCTTCTGTATAAAGCTTCGAATGGTGCCATCTGAACTCTAGCATGATAACTGTTGTTATAGGAAAATTCTATGAGTGGAAAATGATCATCCCAACTAACCTATCCTCAAGCGTCTGAATAGTGCGCTCAGCTTGCCCATCGGTCTGTGGATGAAATATTGTACTAAGATTCACCTGAGTACCCAAACCTTGCTAACATTTCTTCCAAAAATTGGTTGTGAACTGAGCCCCTCGATCTTAGATGATAGAGACTGGAGTGCCATGCAACCTAACTACTTCCTTGTATACAACTGAGCATACTTTTCTGCTGTGTTGGTTGCCTTAACATGTAAGAAGTGTGCTGATTTCGTGAGTTGGTCCACAATTACCCAAATCGAGTCAAACTTGCAAGGCATGCGAGGTAGTCCCACCACAAAGTCCACATTGATCTTCTCCCACTTCCAAATTGGAATTTCTATGTTCTGTGCCAACCCACCGTGCCTTTGATGTTCGGTCTTTATTTGTTGATAATTAGGACATCTAGCCACAAAGTCCGCTACATTCCTCTTCATATAAATCCACCAATAGACTTCCTTAAGCTCATGGTACATCTTTGTAGAGCCTGGGTGCATGGAATACCTGGAATTGTGAGCCTCGGTCATGATTCTTTCCGGAGACCATCTACATTTGTAACACACAATCGCCCCTGGTACCTCAGTGTGCCATCATCCATTCCAAGATATAAATCCATGGTCATATGTTTATGAATCCCCTCCTTCAACTGCACCAATGACGGATTGTCGTATTGCATCTCCTTGACTTCCACAGCAAGTGATGATTCAACCCTATTTTGCACAACCATCCCTCCTTCACTAGAGTCCGCAAGACGAACTCCCAACTAGCCAAACGGTGAACTTCCTTGGCCAACGTCCTTTAATGTGTCTCTAAGTGAGCCAAACAACCCATGGATTTCCGGCTAAGAGCATCTGCCATAACATTAGCCTTCCCCGGATGATATAGGATATCGTGTCGTAGTCCTTGAGTAACTCAAGCCACCTTCTCTGCCTCAGATTCAATTCCTTCTACTTGAAAATATATTGAAGGCTCTTATGGTCCACGAATATATCCACATAGACCCTATACAAATAATGACATCAAATTTTCAATGCAAAAACCACCGCCACAAGTTCTAAGTCATGTATTGGAAAGTTCTTCTCATGATTCATGAGTTGCCTAAAAGCATAAGCGATCATCTTTCCATGTTGCATCAGTAAACACCTATGTCTGATCCTTGAAGCATCACAATATACCATAAACCCATTTGTACCCTCCGGTAAGGTCAACACCGGAGTCGTACTCAATCTTGTCTTCAACTCCTGGAAGCTCTTTTCACAAGCATCTGGCCATTGGAATTTAACTGCCTTCTATGTCAATTTAGTGAATGGAAAGTCAAGAGTAGAGAACCCTTCCACAAACCTCCTATAATACCCAGCTAAGCCCAAGAAACTGTGAATCTCTGTTGGAGTAGTAGGTCTCGGCCAATTCTTCATAGCTGCGATTTTCTGAGGATCAACCTTGATTCCTTCACTGGAGACGACATGACCCAAGAATGCGACAGATCCAAGCCAAATTTCACACTTCGAAAACTTCGCATACAACTTGTGCTTTTGCAGGGTCTGCAAAACAGCCCTGAGATGATCGACATGGTCCTCCTGACTTCGTGAATATACAAGAATGTCGTCAATGAACACTATCACGAAATAATCGAGAAAAGGCTTGAAGACTTGGTTCATAAGATCCATGATAGCTGCCGGGGCATTTGTTAGCCCAAAAGACATTACCAGAAATTCGAAGTGCCCATATCTAGTCCGGAAAGCTATTTTAGGAATATCATGCTCCCTCATCTTCAATTGGTGATACCCCGACCTTAAATCAATTTTAGAGAAATATTAGCACTCTGAAATTGGTCAAACGAGTCATCTATCCTTGGCAATGGGTACTTATTCTTGATCGTGACCTTGTTGAGCTGCCGATAGTTAATACACATTCTCAGTGACCCATTTTTATTTCTTACAAAGAGAACCAATGCACCCCAAGGTGACACGCTCGACCGGATAAAACCCTTCTCTAGCAAATCCTTCAACTGCTCCTTTAGTTCCTTCCATTTTGCCGGTGCCATTCTGTAGGGTGGAATAGATATAGGCTGCGTTCTTGGCATCACATTGATCCCAAAATCAATCATCATGTCTGGTGGGATCCCGGGGGCTCATCGGGAAATACCTCCAGAAATTCATTCACAACTGGCACGGACTTAAGTGTAGGTGCCTCAGTATCGGTATCTATAACCCGAACCAAATGGTAAATACAACCCTTGTTGATCATCTTTGCTACCTTAAGGTAAGAAATAAACCTACCCTTCGGCACTACATCATCCCCTTTCCACTTAATAACTGGCTCATTTGGAAATTCAAACCTAACGGTCCTGGTTCGGCAATCAAGCTTGGCAAAACATGAATAAAGCTAGTCCATCCCCACTATCACATCAAAATCAACCATCCCTAATTCAATGAGATCGGCCATGGTGTCCCAACCATGCACCATGACTATACAATCCTTATATCCCCGTGCGGCCATAATAGACTCACCAACCGGAGTAGATACAAAGAACGGCTCATGGAGATGTTCCAATTCTATCCCGAATTCCATAGCAACATAGGGAGTGACATATGACAAAGTGAAACCATGATCAATAAGAGCATATACATCATGAGATTGGACAGTCAATATACTTGTTACAACATTTGGAGAAGCCTCTAAACTCTGGAAACCCCTCATAGCATAGAAATTGTTGGGTCCCCCCGAAATCTATGCATCATCCCTAGCTGCACCACGCCCTACGGGTGTTGGAGTGCCTCGAGCTGGAGGAGGTGTTGCGGATGTAGTAGCTACAGAGCTGGTTGTGTCGTCCCACACTCTAGTGGGACGAACGACAATCCCTCTGAATGTGACCCCTGATACTGCACCTGTAGCATATGGGCAGGTCCATGAAGCAGGCCCCTAAATTCATTTTCCCACACCTAGGGCATGGGGCCTCCGCTGCTGCTGGAATCTCCCTCCCCCCC
>AWOL01S0045815.1:33379-54387 GCA_000715115.1 Nicotiana otophora
GGCCATAATAGACTCACCAACTGGAGTAGATACAAAGAACGGCTCATGGAGATGTTCCGATTCTATCCCGAATTCCATAGCAACATAGGGAGTGACATATGACAAAGTGAAACCATGATCAATNCTGACCGGGAAGACTTAACAAAGGACTGGGATGGCCCGGATGACCCTCCTCTAAACACTGATTTCCCACCACTACCACCACTGGAAGAACCACAGAAGTTGCCCGCGGACCGGGCTTTTTTGCTGCCTTCTCGCTCCATTTTTGCCTTCAATTTTCGGGTCTCTATGGCTTGAGAAAATGCCACCATCTTCCCATAGTTAATATCATAATTCAAGGCAGCTATAGAGGACTCATTAATAACCAAGGGGCTGAGACCCTACACAAATAGGCACACTCTAGCCTCCATAGTGGGCAACATATAGATAGCATACATGGACAGGCACACGAACCTCATATGGTACTCCCACATATTCATGCTGCCTTGTTTCAGACTCTCAAACTCAACGGCATGGGCTGCCTTAGTGTCGGCAGACAAGAAATGATCAATGAAGGCGTCGGCAAACTCACCCCACCTTGCCGGAGGGCTCCCCTTCCTCGCGGGACTACTCCCACAGCTCAAACCAAGAATATGCCACATATTTCAGGTGGTAGGAGGCCAACCACATTGCTTCTGTCTCAATAGCACGCATAACTCGGAGAGTCTTGTGCATCCCATTAATAAAGTCTTAGGGTTCCTCCTCGGGATCAGTACCTACGAAACCTGGAGGATCCAACTGAAGAAACCTGTTCACCCTAGAGCTAGCAGAATCCCTTGGCTGGCTGGAAGAAGTAGGTGCAACATTTGATCTCTGGGCTTGGGAAGCCACTATTTGAGCCAACATTTGTATGGCTCCCTTAAGGTCCCCATCAAAAACACTAGGACCGAAAGTTGCGGCCGATGGTGGAATAGGAGTATCAGTTGGAGGTGAAATAGTTGCACCCTCAGTGGGAGTAGGGATTGGTGTAGTCTGATCAGGAGTAGTGTAATCAAGTAATGTTGTGGCTGGGGGATTATCCTCACCCCTCGGGTGCTCACCCGCATCATTGGGTATAGGATCAAATATCATTTCTAGGGTGGCATTGGCTCTTTGGCAAGTTCTTTCCTTCTAATTGGTTGCCATATACTGAAAATTAGAATAATGCACGAGTTAAAAAAGAAACAGTCTTACAATCAGCTCTATCGCATGATATAGAACATCAAAGAAGGGTGACATTCCTAAAATGTTCAAGTAGCCTCCTAATTATAGATATGGTCGACAACACACTGATAAGAAGGACTCTACTAGACAAGGCTTTGAGACATCTTATGACACTTTAAAACCTTAGGCTCTGATACCAAGCTTGTCACGCCCCGACCTTGGGGAGTGCGATTGGCGCTCAACCGAGATAACCCGGTCAAGCAAGCCTACTTGATGCCTTCTACCCAACCTTACCCATGAAGAAAGAGAAGATGCACACCATTCGTTGAACAATGAGAGGATTTTATATACAACACCAATTTCATTACCATTAGTTACTTCATTTGAAACTCCCAAAATACATTACATATTCATAGTTTAGGAGTGGGAATATGTGACACATATACAATATTTCTAGTTTGACTTTCCAAAAGTAAGGAAACAACACACACTATGTCTACGGAGCCTCTAATGGTTACAAAAGAGTAGTATGATGGTACCGACAACAAGGCCCCGGCTATACATCAAAAACACTATACATAAGGTACAAAAGATACAAGACCCTAAAATAAAGTTGGGCTCACCAAGTCATCTGAGAAGAGGGTATAGTGTTATCATTGATTGATGTTTCCGCCTGACTAAATCATCTCACCCAAATACATCCAATCACAACACCACTATGTGCGCGGTATGGCGTTCGATCTCAGCCCGATCGGCTAAGCCGTCTCATCACAATACTGTGTGGGTTGACATCACATCATATTCCGCTAGCAATCATCTCATCCTAATTAAGGGGAGTAATCTCAACACATCAATCTCATCCCATTTTAGGGGAATAATATCAACATATTAATCACAGGGATTTACCCCTCAATCACACTTACATCGGCACGTGTAATTTCGGGATTAGGTCATTTCAACCTACCATTCCTCGGTGACTAAACGATACTCCCAAAACATTTATTATATAATTAAGCTACATATCATTTCAAAATTTTTCACACATTCTTTTCATTTCATTTGCACTATTGTCCACAAGTGTAATTTCAATTCTTGGCACGATGGCCACATATTATATCTCATATTCACATATTTCACTTTCGAGCATCATCATAGGTTATCAACAATAAGAGAAATTGAAATTAAGACTTTTAGTATGTGTATGAACAATAGGAGTCTTAATCACATTAAGTTGTCCTTCAAAAATTAAGCATAATAAACTTGCATTTGAAACATGGATTGAAGTCATAACATTATGATACATAATCCACGCTTGAATACATTCCCAAAGGAGAGCATAATATGAGAGAAGCAAATGAAACACATTTTGAGCATATAATTTTCAACACAATGCTTATTAGGAATAACTAAATATACTCGGAATGGCTCGGAACATGGGAACTAGGAACTTGAGCCAATCATACTTGAATCTTACTAGAACATCATGGAACTCGACTCTACAAGAGAAGTTTAGCCAACATACCTTGATGGAGATCTTTAGTGATACTAAAACCTTCCACTACTCTTACAACTTCAATCTACATTAACATAATTCAGTTGGACCAATATTAGCAAAACTTTTCAGGTTTTAGGTTATTTTGGCATTTTATCAAACAGCTAGAGTGCATAGCATTCAACTACCTCTAGTAATGGTGTTTCTTCATCCAAAAATCCATCCTTTCCACTAAGAAGATATACTACAACATCCTTTGTCCACTAGTTACCTTGTTATTAGCACCATTATAATCATCAATGAACTCACATCCACCAATATTTACTAATTAACTCATTACAAAATCTCTATAACACTCAATTATCTAGGTTAAGCACTTATGGCTTCCAATCACCATCCCATAAGTGTTAGTACTTATTTCTTGCTCATATATTCACTAACAATCCATGCATGTAGGTTTAAGCGTGAAAGATTACCTCTTCTAGACGAAATCTTCAAAGATAACTTTTGGGGTGTTCTTGAGATTTTGAAAAAATCCTATGCAATCAAATCAAAACCTTGTTGTAACTAGTGATTGAGAAGTAAAATCATCATAAAAAATACTTAAAAACTCACCTTAAGTGTTTATTGGAAGACTTGGCCGGATAGGTGATGAAGAGAAAAGCCCTCTTGAAATTCTTTTATTTTTCTCTCTCCCCGCTCAGGTACAGTATTTTTCCACTAGTGCTATAGCTGTGCTATAAGGCTTTAGCTCACTGGTTTGCTAAATTTCTGCTTCTCTCCTGTGCTATAGATGCGCTATGGGGAGACTGTATTTTCTTTAGTTTTATTGCTTTGAAATTAAAACCCAAGTGTTCCCCATTAATACAACACTCAAAGATTAATAAAATAATCATCCCCAAGTATCCAAATAACTTTATCCACTCCAGTAATTTCTCATGTAGTTCGGGTCTAAATTAAAGTGTATTCCTAAGCGCGAAATTGCTAGAGTTAGCTATATAAATTCATGAGGCCTTACACATTAGCCTACCTCATCACCACAAACCTCGAGTTCTTTGTAAAATTTTACCGGGCCTTAGATTACTGCTATAGAGTCATGTCGTTCGGTCTCAAGAATGTCAGCGCCACCTACATGAAGGCCATGACAACCCTTTTTTACGACATGATTCATAAGGAGATTGAAGTGTATGTGGATGACATCATTATAAAGTCTCGAAAGAGTTCATAGCACTTGGATGATTTGAGGAAATTGTTCGAACGCCTGTGAAGGTACAGTTTGAAGTTGAACCCAGCAAAGTGCGCGTTCAGAGTCCCCGCTGGAAAGATGTTGGGCTTCATTGTAAGCAGGAAGGGGATAGAACTCGACCCATCAAAAATCAAGGCTATTCAGGAATTGCCTCCACCAAAAAGCAAGAAAGATGTGATGAGTTTCCTGAGTAGATTGAATTACATCAGGCACTTCATAGCCCAAGTGGAATCTGTGAGCCCATTTTCAAGTTACTGAAGAAGGATGTTGCCTCAAAATAGACTGAAGAGTGCCAGAAAGCCTTCAACATAATCAAGGAATATCTCTCAAATCCACCAGTGCTGGTTCCCCCAGAACCAGGGAAGCCATTGTTACTCTATTTGTCAGTCTTGGATAACGCCTTCGGCTGTGTGTTGGGACAGCATGACGAAAGTGGGAGAAAGGAGCAGGCCATTTACTACATAAGTAACAAGTTCACGTCAAGAGAGGCCAAGTATACTTTGATAAAATGCACTTGTTGTGCTCTGACTTGGATTGCCCAGAAACTAAGGCATTATATGTCAGCATACATTATGCATCTGGTATCTCGGTTTGACCCACTCAAGTATATCTTCCATAAGCCAATGCCGACCGAACATCTAGCTAAATGGAAAATTCTCCTCTGCGAATTTGATATTGTGTACATAACTCAGAAGGCTATCAAGGGGAAAGCTTTAGCCGACCACCTTGCACAGAATCCGGTGGATGGGGATTACGAGACGCTTACTACATATTTTTCCGATGAAGAAGTGTTATTTGCTGGAGAAGATATAGCAGAATCATACCCTGGATGGAGAATGTTTTTCGATGGACCAACAAACTTCAAAGGAGTTGGAATTAGGGAAGTCATGATTTCTGAATCCGGACAGCACTATCCAGCATCGGCAAAGATAAGATTCCCTTGTACCAATAATATGGCTGAATACGAAGCGTGCATCCTTGGTATCAGAATGGCAGTCGACATGAACGTCAAAGAACTTTTGGTCATAGAGGATTCCGATACACCAAGTCCAAGGGGAATGGTCCACCAAGGATGTCAAGATACTTTTGTACATGCACTGTGTGAAGGAGCTATGCAAGAATTTCACAAAGATTGAATTCAAGCACGTCCCCGGTATTTAGAACGAGTTCGTCGACGCCCTTGCAACCCTATTATCTATGATTCATCATCCAGATAAGAATTACATCGACCCTATTGAGGTAGAGTTCAGGTATCAGCATGCCTATTGCTTCCATGTAGATGAAGAACCAGATGGTAAACTATGGTATCACGACATCAAGAAATTCCTTGTGACCAGAGAGTACCTGGAGAATGCTACTAATGGTCAAAAGTGAGGCCTTAGGAGGCTGGCTAACCATTTTTTCCTCAACGAGGAAATCCTATATATGAGAACCCCAGACTTAGGTTTGTTGAGATGTGTAGACGCTATCGAGGCAACCAGATTATTAGAGGAAATACATGCAGGAACGTGCGGACCCCACATGAATGGGTTCATATTAGCCAAGAAGATCTTGAGAGTTGGAAACTTTTGGATGACTATGGAAAGCGACAGTATCCGCTACGTGTAAAAGTGTCACCAGTGCCATATTCATGGGGATTGCATTTGGGTTCTGCCGAAGAAGTTAAATGTAATGGGTTCACCCTGGCCATTTGTCGCTTGGGGTATAGACGTGATTGGACTTATAGAGCCCACCGCATCGAATGGACATCGTTTCATCTTAGTAGCTATCGAATATTTCACTAAATGTGTCGAGGCATCTACTTACAAGGTCGTCACGAAGTAGGTAGTGGCGTATTTTGTCCGAAACAACATCGTCTGCAGATTTGGGATACCGGAGTCTATCATCACTGACAATGCCACTAACCTCAACAGTGACCTCATGAGAGAAATCTACGAGAAGTTCAGAATCGTCCACCGTAATTCCATAGCCTACAGACCACAAATGAAAGGGGCAGTCGAGGTAGCCAACAAGAATATCAAGATAATTCTACGGACAATAGTGGACAATCACAGACAATGGCACAAGAAACTACTTTTCGCCTTACTAGGTTATCGGACTACCATGAGAACATCCATTAGGGCAACGCCGTACATGCTGGTATACGGCACTGAAGCTGTGATACCCGTAGAGGTTGAAATATAGTCTTTAAGAGTCATTCAACAAGCAAAGTTGGACGACGCAGAGTGGATACGGGTCAGACAGGAGAAACTCATGCTCATTGACGAGAAAAACATGGATGTAGTATGCCATGGCTAGATATATCAGAACAGGATGGCCAGTGCATTTAACAAGAGAGTAAAATCTCGCCAGTTCGCACCGGGGTAGTTGGTTTTGAAGAAAATATTTTCCCACCAAGAAGAAGCCAAAGAAAAGTTCGCACCAAACTGGCAAGGTCCTTACGTGGTTCACCGAGCACTGTCGGGTGGAGTTCTAATCTTGGCAGAAATGGATGGAAAAATCAACACGAAGCCCATCAACTCGGACGCAATCAAGAGATACTATGTTTAAATACAAATAGAGTTAGGTTTTGATGTACTATAACTACGTTCAACATCACTTCCCACAGAGGTATACATAGGCAACCCACGTAGGGTTCGGTTTCTCTCCCCCTTTCTCTTGTAATAGAAAAACCAAATGTCATTTTGTATGTTGCTCTAGAACTATGCTGGCTTGATTTCCTCAAAAAGGAATACGTAGACAATCCTCATCCGATTCAGTCATCTTTTGTAATTGAACTACGTTCTGGCATGATTCCAATTGGATACGTAAGTAGTCTGAGTCAGACTCGGCCATTTGCATTCTTAATCTCATCATTCGCATCTGTTATAATTGAACTATGCTTTGACCTGATTGCATTTGGATACGTAGGCTACCTGAGTCAGGCTCGATCACCTTCATCATATTTTATCATAATCCATGAACTACGTTCATACCTGATTCTGTTTTGGATACGTAGGCAACCTGAAAGGGTTCGATCATAACCTTAGGAAAAGCCTTGTAATGCATAAGTTCGAATTAGGACGCAGACGCAACAGCAAGCAGCCGCATTGTCAGAAGCATCACGGAAGATCGACATCAACAAGACTAAGTTCTCAAGAGAATACACTCGCGTGTGGATAATTTTTCGTAACATGTCATAATCCGGAACGATGGCATTTGCCTTAAAAACAAAGTATTTTCAAAATGTTTTCTAAAAAAAGAGATATATATATATATATACAGTAATTTGTTCCATCTACCGAACTTCGCGGTGCAATCATGTCAAAGGAAGAGGCAAACCAACATTGCGGTCGACACAAACCAACTTCCCCACCCCTACTAAGAATTTTTCTTTGAGTGCAGGGTCACTAGGGAATAAGGAAGCACTAATACCACACTGGGGAAAATGACGGATCCGCCACTTGCCTAATATTATTTCTCTTCCTCCTTTACTTAACTTTTTCGGATATAGCTAAAGCCTGTACATAGAAAATCGCATGCTCAAACAATCGGAGCACCTTGTACAAAACGAATCGTTGGCTTCACCAATTGAAGTCCTGTACATAGCAAACCGCCTGCTCAAACAATCAGAGCACCTTGTATAAAATGGATCGTTGGCTTCACCAATTGAAGTCCTGTATATAGCAAACCGCTTGCTCAACTAATCGGAGCATCCTGTACAAATAAGTCGTTGACTTCATCAATTGAAGTCTTGTATATAGAAAATCGTCAGCTCAATCGACCAGAGCGCCCTGTACAAATCGAACGTCGGCTTCGCCAACCGGAGCCTTGCATATAGCAAACTGCAAACTTCACCAACAGAGCAATTCGCATCGCCACTCCGTCGCAATAGATGTCAAAATAGAAAGTTGCAAACCTCGTCACCGATGTTCTGCCAATCGATGGCCGCAACTTAGCTTTGCAATCAAGAGTATCTCTTAGGCATGCTTTTATTTCATTTGCTATTGCTTTGAATGTTTTGACGTTTTGCTCATGCAGCTTCAGGCATGATTACGATTTTAGTCAATTACTCCCAAGCAGAGATTACTTTACATTTCAGTGCAAAGCTCTCCCAACAAGCGGAGACGCACTCTACAAATTAAGCTCTGCCAACAAGCGGAGACATTTCTCAGTGCCGAAGAGCCGTTATTGGGAGAGCTCTGCTGCCGAACAGTACACAGCCCAGCTAACAAATCGAGTTAAGATCAAGTATCCCATCATCCTAATCCTAAATAACGGCTCTTCGGTAGCCAGGCATCATCATCCCTACATCATTCACATCGCATCTTATTATATTCTGCAGTGCAATATATTGGTATCCGTGTATTTCATTTGTTTTGCAGGAACAAACATCGCAGCGTGAAACTTTTCTAAGCAGCAGACCAAACTACAATGCTATGAGGGACAGTAAACCCATTAGCGGGCCAAGTATCCAAGTTCAAGCACAAAACGACCAGTGAAACTCAAAATTTTCAAATTCTTCAAATCAAGCCACAAAATTCAAGTAATCATGAGCTCCCAATCCTCCGTCTCACTGTATCGTCATAATACGATACTGGGGCAATTCCTGCGAATATCGCTTCCTCAAAATTATCACTCCAGAACTACATGAAGCCTGATCCTCGTTAAGCCCGAGGTATGTAAGCAATTCAAAGCCAGAATTCGGCCCTAATCTCTCCAACTTCCTTAACTCAATCAACTCATAATCTTCATGCCACTCCTGCAATGCAAGCCTAAAGCTTTGCTCGAAAACTCTTTCATCATCTCCAGTCAAAGAGGGACAGCATCCAGGGTAGGGGTAAGGTCTGCGTACGCACTACCCTCCCCAGACCCCATTAGTGGGATTATACTGGGTTGTTGTTGTTGTTGTTGTTGTTGTTGTTGATATAACTTTTAAATACATCACATAGGCCTATATAGTTAATTTAATGAATTACTCTTTAATTTCTAGTTAATTAGACTACTATGTTAATAATTCAAAATATTGTTACAATTAAGAAAAAAAAGTATTTTTTACAAATAATTAATTGCAATAATTAGTAGTATATTTGATAATTATAATTTTACCACATTTTACTGAAAATTGTTAAGTTTATTTAAATTAATTTCAAAAAGGTGATTGAAAGACAAAACGCTACAATTGTAGTTCTTAATTAAAAGCAAAGTGGCTATTCTTTACATTAATTTTAGCCCAATTACCAAGCCCAAACGGATCTGACCCAATACAAACACCCCATCTCATTCCACTTTGGCAATCCTTGCCAACACATTTGCACCAATCACCACTTGCATGTCACCCGTCTCCAGCACACACAAAACAAACACAATTCATCTGGGTCATCCATCTCTTAAATCAACGGCCCATGTTTTAACTCTGTTTCCTCTTTAATTCTTAAGCATCCAGAGATTTATTTTCAACCGTCTGATCTAAGTAATCCAACGGCCACCGATTTTTCGCATTTAAATCATTTCTAAATTCCTAATTATCAAACTGATCGGAGTCGTTGATCAATAGATCCAAAGGCTCCTGTTCTATCTCCCAACTTAAACTTAGAGACGACCCCTAAACTTACCCAAACCCTAATCACTTCTCACCTCCCCTGTCGCCTCTCTTTCCATTTCCTCTCTCCTTTCTCTAACCCCTTCAAACCCATCAGTCATGAAACCTTGCACGAATCAGTGCGAGGTCACAAAACCTTTACCAAATTGTCCTTCCCTACATCTCCATCCCCTGAATCCCGTTGATTTTCCCTTTTTTGCTCTTCAAATCTGAGAGATCAGACGCGGCCAGTAAAGTTAAAACCCCATTTCTTCTTCGTTCTTTCAAATCCAACTTATAGATTTGTCTCATTTGTCCCTGGGTAATCAAGCCAGTGATTTCAGTTTCCATTTTCATTGATTAAATTCGAAACCCCCAATTTGAAACCCTAGACCTAAATCATAAAATCATTCATCTAGTTTCTCCACTCGTTCTTCCAAATCAGAGCATGTTTGAGCTCATCTTGATGATTATTCTGAACCAGAGGTCAAATGCAATGACCTCTGGACCTCTAGTATTTACCCGATGGTTTCATCACTTGTAACGGATGTCGTGCACTCAGGTAAAAGCTTCATTCATTTTTCTCTCCGATTCACTCTGATTTCACTTTGTCTCTTTAGATTTTACCCAATCCTGCTATCATCATCAATCTTTCGTCACTTTCTACTATCATTTTGAATCTGCTAAAACCCTAATAGCCTTAATGGCACTATAAATAGTGCATTTAATATTCTCATCTACCATCACCTAACACTGAAGAAAAAACATACCAAGAACACCTGAAAAAGGTAGAAAATCAATATAGTAGTTTTAGAATTTCTTCGGTTAAGGCTAAGCTCTTATTCGAATTCTGATTTTGCTCTGAGGTACTCACTTGGTTGAAGTCTTTGAGTTCTTGGATCCTAACGGCTAAACGAGTCCTATTTGGTCTGCTGCCCTAAGAAAGGTCAGTGCACTTTCACCCTCTTCTCTTCTAATTATTTTACTTGAATACTATGTACATGATGTTGTTTTTCCATTAACTGTATTAGCTTATAATGTTTGTCACTAGCATAAAAAATGTTATCCCCAGTTCATGTTAGAATATTGTTGATCTGTAGTCATTCATCATGTTTTCTGCATCTCAAATTGATATCGACTAACATGTTATAGGACTTTAATGACTCTCACTTCTGAATCCTAATAGTCTACATGATTAAGTTCCCTTAATGTGCTTCAAATGACTTCTCATGTCTACTTAGATTTCATAGTTTTTCATTGATGAGTCTGTTGTGATCACTACCTCTACACATTATTTTCTTGCATCTCTGTTTGCCTTATGGTCGAGATTATTATTTGATGATCCTAGCTAGGATGAACCTGAAATTTGATAAGTTTATATCCTTCACCATTTAACTAAAGAATGAAAAGTTATGTGTTTAAGTGCTCTGCTTCTCTATACCTATGTCTAGTAATTCTGGGAATATCTTCTGAGTTGTCATTGTGACAATCTTGTATTTATATCTAACTGCTGGTTGAATCTATATGAAACAGTGTTGTTAGGGTAAACTCTTATGAACTTCAGTGACCCTTTTTGCCTATATTCTGTTGTTATCAAGTTGTCTTTCATAAAACAAACATAGTTATGACTATTTTCAAGCTTGACATCACTGTCTCATGTTTAGATAAAGCCTTCAGTTACATGTTTGAGTCAAACTTGTTTGGTATAATCTTTCCTTTGTCTATAATTCCCCTCTCTTTATGACATTGCCGACTTGATTCTATAATATGTAAAACTTACCTTGTCTGTATAAGATCACCGTCCCATTTGAAGTTGTCTATATATAACTGATTAAATATCTCATGTATCCCTGCTTGTCTGCATGACTTCATGATTCCATACTTTTATTTTGAAGTTGTACTCAGTCCTCTCTCTCCTGCTAAACTGAAACTGAATCTGATTTTTCTAATCTTATGAGAAGTTCTTTATTGATGTTTCCTGAACATAATGATTTGCTTGAGATTAATATTATTATGAGAATGATCCTGTTAAGCATCTTTAGGAACTCCATGTTTGAATTTATAACCTATAGCCATACACATTTTGACCTTGTTGATTGAGGATCGTATATGTGGCTATTGTTATTTTACCGATCTGTCTGTCCCCAATAATTAATTCTAAGAGTCCTGATAACTTTGATAATACCTATAGTGTTTGATAATCTTGATCATCTATCTGAATCCTTGTAGACTTCTAAGTAATATTGTCAATCTGTTAGTTGCAAAGCCTGAGTTAACTAATCTATTGATATAGACATTTGTGTTGCTGCATATCTAAACTCTGTATTTTTTACCTTTCCTTTGAATGTGTTTTCCTAGTGTTTAGACCTTTAACAATATATTATAATGTTTCTGTTTCTCTCACTTATGTTTTCGAAGTCTAACCTTCAGATTTACTTAATATGCGGATTATTCATGTGATATCAGAAATGTAGTTGTAGAATGAAGTTGTTCTTGTATCCTTATAATACTCTGTTAGGAGGGAAAGTATACTTTTTGTGGTAGGGAATATTATAGTATTTAATTTACATTAAAAGGGCATCATTGGCACTTAAACCCATAGGAAAAATAAGTCGTTAGTGGTTAGGGATATTTGAGAGTGGAGTTTAACTTTAGGTTGGGCTGCTCTCCCCGACACAGGCATTGCCCTGGGCCTGAGACCCTTGGGAACTTTGAAGTGTCGGGGGATTCAAAGGGAGCATCGACCTCGAGTAGAACTCCCTCCTTAGCCCTTAATTTATTGACACTTGTTGTTCTTTAGGGGTTTAGTATTTAATGACAATGAAAAGTTTTCAATGTAAATTATTTGCCATGTATAACTACCACATTAGTATAAGTTTCCTATAGTATTTGAGTATTGGTATTCTGTTATATTTTGCTCTAATCATTTGTCTATATGCTTCATACATGGTTGAATATGCATAATCTATATCTAATGACCTTCTCCTTTTTGGACATGTACAGTTATTTGGGCTTGCCGAGTTCCTAAGGAACTCAGGCCCAAACCCAATACTGCTACATTATTGGGAGTCCGCAGTCAGTTGTTGTCGTCCTTTCACTGCTGGGCCTGCCTCTTTGAGGCCCAATTACCATAGTCCAATCCTTGCCCTCTAAATTCCCTTTACTATTGTTTATTGCTTCATTAATTCAGTTTACTACTTTGCTAGTTTAGTCTACTGCTTGTTGTATCTTGTTATATCTTTTGTTGTTATTCTATCCTACATGTATTTAACACTTATATATTGGATTACGTACTTTACTCTATACATTAAGTCACATAAAACATAGGCAGGCCCTAAACAATATAGGATTTTTAAAAAATTAGTTAGTAATTAATCCCCATTTCACTAATTACATTTGTTTATATCATCCTATGTTTTCGCTCACCTATTTTTCTTAACAAGATTTTGAAGCCTCAGAACTTAGCAAAAACAGCAGCCCCCATTTTCAAAAGAAAAATCAGATCTGAATCGCAAGGCTAGCCTTCTAAAAGAAAGCCGACTCTTTCGAAAACCAAAGTGTNAAAAATCAAAGTGTTGCTGCCCAGCAAAGATTTCAAAACGATTCCTCAAGTCTAATATTTAAGATTCCAGAAACCAAGGTATATCTTAGACTCACCCTTTTACAAACATCTCTTAGAGTTACATGAACATCCATTCTATAAAGCCAAGTGTTTTATAACCCTTTTCACATGCTTTATAAATATCAACCACTCATATACATATTTCAAAAACTCTTTCAATTATATCCACCAACATACTTTTTTAGACTCTTTATAAATTCACACCCCTTTTAAAGTCTCACATATCTTTTATTAACATCATATACTCTCACTTATATATACGGTAAGCCATATCTTTAGAACGCTAATTAAAGTATAGTATAAATAATTGATTCTGAATCTAGTCTAAATCCCATGGAGCTATCTCAGGTAGATTTTAAGGGGTGCCTAACACCTTTCCCTTAGAAGAACAAGAACCCTTATCCATAATCTCACTGGTTAGCAGACTAATAAAGAATATGACTTAGTAATTAAATAGGTACCCTAGTATACCCTTAAATATTAGGTGGCGACTCTCTTTTATCAACAATAGAGAAATCACAAGTTGAATCTTGTTTTGACTAGTGCAAAATTGGGTGCAACAATCCTATTTTTGGATAACTTCATATACATACAGTTTTCTCGTCTTCTTTACTTCTTTTTTTTCTTTTTCTTTGCTCTTAGAGTTTCTTCTTCTTCTTAGTTGCAAAATCGGTTTGTTAAATTTGTTGTTATTTTAATAATTTGATGATTGAGATTTATTTTTTATTATATTTGAAAGTTATGTTTCAAATTTGAGCTCATTTGGGGTAGATTTGAGCATTGAATCATGTATTGGATTGTTGAAATTCGAAGAACAAGTTTATATTTCAGAACTTAAGATTTGAAATCTGAAGTTGCATTTATTAAATTGAATTACTTAAGATTCAAATTTCTGAAGTGTTATGTGAGAGATGAAAGAACTTCAGATTTGATTTCTGAAGTTGCATTGAAGAGAACTACTTCAGATATGAATTTCTGAAATTGCATTTGAAAGATAGAAGAACTTCAGATTTGTTTTCTGAAGTTGCATTGAATAGATTAAACTATCATATCCGAGCGAGAACACTTTGCAAGACTTTGTGCAATGCAAGTATAACTTCAATGGTTCCCCAAAAGTGGGTATATAAGAAATGGCTTCTTCTCAATGGCCTTCTAAGTCCATTAGCATCATCCATTAGTTATCCACAACTTCTTTTCGGCCCAAGTCCCTTTTCGTCTCTCTTCGAACACTTTTTCATTTTTGGCATGGTATGACAATATACCCACATAATTAGCAAAAAAAGCCCTACTTATAAATGTTGGCATCACGTAGCCAATAAAGGTATATCACAACAAAAACGTGTATATCACATTTTATTTTTACTTCTTTGTGTATATCAAAATGTATATTAAATTTTTATTTTCATTCTTGGTTTATCTAAAATATAAAATTATAAATATAGTTATTTAAAATTATTGTTGTCTCTATATCAATGTATATCACAATAAAAATAATTATATTATTTATATATCGCAATGTATAACACATCGAATATGTGTATACCAAAATGGATATCACAAGTTTATTTTCCTTCTTTGTGTATATCAAGAATTTATTTTCCTACTTTGTATATCAAAATGTATATCAAAAAATTATTTACTGTCACAACTAGCTCTAAACATGTTATATCAAAATTTATTTTCCTTCTTTGATCAAGAACAAAAAAAAAAAAAATCCCAGACCCCACTAGTGAGATTTTATTGAGTATGATGATTTGATCAAGAAAACATTGAAGTAAGTTTATTCAAAATGTATTTCGCCCTCTTAAAATCAAATTGGACAATTTAACCTTATAGTGCCAAATCTAATAATGTATATCACGATATATAATATAATATATACATAGGTATACATGGTGATATACATAGATGTACGCCATCTCAAACACATATTTTTTTCCCACAATTAAAAAAAGAGGAAAAAAAATTAGAATCTGCCTCTTGAAAAAGAAAGAGAAGAAGAGGGAATGTCTCGGAGTAGAGCCTATTTCCTTCTGTAATTCATGTCATATTTTCATCCGTAATTCATGTCATAATAGTAGTATTAAGGTCATTGACTGAAAACCCCAATGAAGTAGTCTTGCTGTATTTTTTGAACTTGAGGCTAAAATAATTCTCTTCCGTGGTTGTGCATACAGTCAGACATCTCTATAACAGCATCCCTATATAACAACATTTCTCTATAAAAGCCAAGCTTTTTCGGAACTAATTTTTATGTTATGTTATAATATACGGCGAAGGGCCAAATATACCCATGTACTTTCGAAAATAGTCTAAAAATACCTCTCGTTATACTATTGAGCTATATATACCCTTCCCGTCATACTTTGGAACAAATATACCCTTATTTTGGATGGAGTGCCACGTGTCAGCACCAGATGAAAATGACCCATTTCTTTTTTTTTAACCGATCCGTTTTAAAAAACCCACCACCCAACCCATTTTAAAATTCAGTTTTTTTAAAGCATATATTTTGTAAAAACTGGAAAAACAAATTGTAAAAATTGAAAACAAAAAAAAGAAATTTGCAAAATATATATTTTTAAGTCTTTTTAATTTTTTTAAAGTATTGTTTTTGTAAAAACTGAAAAATATATATTCTGTAAAAACTGGAAAAAAAAAATTGCAAAATATATATTTTTAAGTCTTTTCAGTTTTTTGAAAGTATTCTTTTTGTAAAAACTGAAAAAAAAATATTTTTTTTTTAAAACTGAAAAAAAAAAGACTCTCCTAAAACAGTGGACTACATATGCATTAGTTTTAAAAAAAATAAAAATATTTTACAAAATCTTTTTTTTTCAGTTTTTACAAAAATATACTTTAAAAACTGAAAAATATATATTTTGAATTTTTTTTTTTTCAGTTTTTACAGAATAAATATTTTTCAGTTTTTACAGCATTTTTTAAAAAACTATTTTTTTCAGTTTTTACAAAAAACATATTTTAAAAAAAATTGAAAACACTTAAAAATATATATTTTGCAAATTTCTTTTTATTTTCAGTTTTTACAAAAAAAAAATTCAGTTTTTACAAAATATATGCTTTAAAAAAATTAAATTTTAAAACGGGTCGGGTGGTGGGTTTTTTAAAACGGATCGGGTAAAAAAAAATGGGTCGTTTTCATCTGGTGTTGACACGTGGCATTCCATCCAAAATAAGGGTATATTTGTTCCAAAGTATGACGGGAAGAGTATATATAGCCCAATAGTATAACGAGGGGTATTTTTAGACCATTTTCGAAAGTACAGGGGTATATTTGGTCCTTCACCGTATAATATATGTTCTCTATAACAGCACTTCGATATAACATCCAAAAATATTCGGAACAAACGACGTTGTTATAGAGGGGTTTGAAGTTTTTGGTTTTACTTGATTCAGACTACAATGGTGCAGTACAACTTTAAATGGCATATTGCCACTCGAAGCCCCAATTCTATATATATGTGAAAAAGAACATTTGACACAACTCTTTTGAGAACTTGAACAGGCAAGAGCTGTTGCGCAGTAACAGCGAGACTTTTAAAGAAACTGATTACTTCAACCAAACAGCCACACCAGTTCACATGCTCAAGCAGTGTTAGGACCTCATTAACCTTATGTTGAAGCTAACCAAAAAGCATCTCTTCAGCCGCATCATAAGCTTTTAGTCAAAGGAAACTGACTCAAGTTCCTTAGTATCGCAATGCAGAAACAAAACTAGAGTTTGTACACAGTACAAAGGCTAAGATTACTGAATGAATCAAGATCTAAGTTGCTCGGACACGGGTGCGGATCATTCCGGCTAAAAATAATTCAAAAATATAAAAATATAAGAAATTTTGTGGAATACGTATAGCTTGTAAAGTATTAATTTCTTTTTTATTCTCAAGTTGTAGATAAGTAGATTGATTTATTAGATAAGGTATTTTCTTCAAACTTACCCTAGTTTTGGTTCTGATTTCGGAAATCAAATTGTATCTCGTCTCGAAATTTTTCGTCCATCGTGGTCAAAGTACCCAAAATTGTTTGACCAGATCCGGTACGGATCTCATACCCACACCCATACTAGCGTCGTGTCGACACCAGTGCGACACCTAAACTGCCGTGTCAGATCAACGTAGACCAAGATACATGCGAGCCAACCTCTCAGCTTGATTTGTCTTTAGAGCCTTGTATATTTCCTGCTGAGCAATCACCATTAATGATGGTATTTTAAAGCACTTGTTTGTAACAAACCTCTTGTTTGACATATCTTTCAACACACTTAGCTTCATAATATTTCTCACGTTCAGCAAACAATCGATAAGCATGTATACGTGACAATGTTTGGCTTTATACCATCTAATATTATTGCTTCCTTCAAAAGGAATTCATCTTCCAGATTCCCCATTTTGCAAATCCCATGAATGAGGCTATTATAAGAGGCAACATTTGGCACGACAATCAAGTTTTCCATCTTTCGAAACAACCCCTTCGCCTCGTCCACCCTTCCTCCTTTACAGAAAGCATGTTCAGTGTGAAGACAGTACACCTATGGTTTAACACCATATCTCAAATCTCCGGAAACCTTATAAAACATCCAAATATCATTCTCTTGCGCTAAAAAACTCAACGGAAGGTTGCAAGTTTTCAACGAGGGAAACTAACCCATACATGTCAACGACTCCGGACACCAAACATCTACGTGCTTCATCCTTAACTCAGCCACAAAATTATTCACGAGCCTATCAATAAAATCTTCCCCACCCAAATAGGTATTCCCAGCAGTGGCTTTCACCTCAGAAATCCTTTGATAAATAGTCAAGATAAGACACATCACAAATATCACTTTCTAAATAACAAGAACATTCTGCTCCCCTTTAATTGAACCTTTCATGTTCAAACCATAGGAACATCTCTCTGTTGTCCACTTTGCAAGAACAGGTGCATACAATTCTCTTAAAATATTAAACAACTGTTGTTGATCTAACTTCAGAGAAGTAACATTATTCGCAGAATAGTCTGGAAGCCATTGGTCCATCGATAGCATTAAACACTTCACTGCCACGCTCCCTGTGCACCTTGCAGTGGCAAAGGACCCTTCTTAATTCCCAAAAGCATCAACGATCTTGGTTCATCAAATAAGAACCAACCGACATGTCCATCAGTTCCACAATCAGGTTTACAAGAATAAGGATAATCTTCAGAGCGAGCATGAAATTTGCACGGTGGCTGAATAGATCCAGCAGTGGCCAACAGATGATTGGTCCCTGCTCATTGTCCCACACTGCCAGGTAACAACCCAACGAGCCCGCTCCACCATCTGAAGAACAAAACAAGAGTGTTTACAATCACTTTCTTTGTATCTCCAATGAGCCACAAAACCGTATTTAGCTTGCAAGTGCATCTCCTTTTTGCAAATCTGAACTTTATCCATATTAAGCTTCTTCTTTAGCACCTTGCAGTAAATGTTGTATAAACTCTTATAACGTCCTGAAAGAACATGATAATTGGAGGATGTATTTGGCACCACATAGGCTTGATAACCATGAAAAATCAGAAATGACTCCTAAGGAATAAAAGAACTAATCGACAGATATGGGATAGTCTAAAATATTGTAAAACCCATGGGATATATTGGCAGCATGAAACAAGGAACCATTTACCTGTCCCGTATCCACCCACTTTCATTTGTGTAAGCCAAAAGCATGTAAAAGCGAATAGCTCTACTAGGACCACGAAATTTTGCAAACCTTTCCCTGTTCGACATTGCATCGACACCTGGCGGGCAAACTTCATGGAAAGCAGTTGATCAAAATCAGGAACCCACCAATTGCAACCACCAGCTCCCAAATTTGCAGCAACAAAGTTCTGAAAATTGGAAGACTCCATTGTCACCAGGTAGATCAAGTAACTGGGAGAAATAGAGACAACTCCTTACAATGAACAGCTTAAGCCACTGGGTGTTAGTCTGGTAAGAACTTTCATAACACTTGGCTTTCATCTGAGATAGCCTTTGTCGCAGAGTACCACCTTGTGGATTCTGGATTTCAAAAAAACAAGCTCCTCAGCCGAAGTGTCACCACCAGCAATATCCACTGGTGAAGGCATTGTTGTGCAATGGCGAAGCGACTCGATCGCAGTACTCTAGGCGCTGTCAAAGAATATCTTGTCCACAGGACTTGAATATCCTTCAACCAATCCAGAGTCAAGCTCTCCGATACACTCCTTCACATCACTGGCAGTTGTATCGTCCGCTATGGCCTCCTGCATCACTGTTAGTGGCTAGCCTGCACGGCTGGACATGCAGGAAAGATAGAGCTGGATGCCGCACAGTTGCTTAGACATAATCGGGTAATCTTCTTGCATCTTCAGTAGCAAGCCAAGATTGCTGGAGATTCGAGTGTTTACCATTGGATAAAATTGGAGATAATTCAAATCCATGGAGTCCGGATCGATGAAAACTCCAAATGGAATGAACTGCAGCTCAAATTTAATGGAACACAAAGGGAAACAGATTGTATTGATAACTCAAAGAAAATTACAAAGGAAACTGATAAAAAGTACAATAAGGAAAGCAGAATGGTGATGAGAAGACTTAGAAGAACAGGGATGAGAAATCAAAACTTGCTCAACAAACTTCTTGCCTACTCCACTATAATGCACTGTGTTATTAACTAACCCCACCCTCTACAATCTTTTGACAGAGCTAAGCCCTTAACCTGGATCCCAAGTATAATATGTGAGCCCCTATGATGGTTTCTTAATTCTTTTGCTTCTTCTCAATGGCCTTCTAAGCGCACCAGCATCATACTGTCCTATTTTCCAGCTTCCATGCGCCCTTTTGCAGGATACTAAGTTAATATTGACGGCACATCATGGACTGGGTGGCCTTTCTTGTTTCTTTCCATTATCCTTCGAGCAAGAGAAACTTGCTTCCCAACGGCAAATATGAATGCCTTTCCTTTTCCACCAGCACCCCTGGCAGTTCTTCCAACACGACGTACATATTCGCTAGGGTCTCGAGGATAATCAAAGAGGACCACATGGTCTACACCTTCAAAGTCAATACCTCGGGATGCTCTGCAACATTGTTTAGAAGACATCAATTCAGATCTCTTGTCCCTTTTTCTTGTTGATTAGTGAGGAAAATAACTGAAGCACGTCATCTAACTGACACATGAATAACTATATGAAAAAATCTAAAAAGGAGTTTGCTACAGAATACCTGTCGGTGCACACCAAGAACAAAGAAATGTTCTCCATCTTTGAGCGGCGAAACTCCTCCATGTTTGCAAGTCTCCTTCCTTGGTCCAGTGCAGCATGGAAGGGTAAAATTTTTATGGAGAATCCTTTCCTGTCAAAGCGCTTTAATGCATTCTCAACTTTTCTGCAGCTATCAATCTGCATATGCATGCAGGAATGAGAACTGTCATATATGCAAACCAAGAGTAATAAATATACTTGCAGAAGAAACTAAATCTTATTCACCTTGTTACAGAAGACAATTGTTTTTGGAACTGGGCTATCCTCCACCAGATGAAGTAGGGCATTCTTTTTATTGAGAAAAGCTGTGTCCGGACTTTTTTCAGCTGTTTCATCTCCACTGCAATCTACAAGGAACTGGTAGTGCGAAAAACAGAGCATCAGTGCCATAGTTATGGAGACATGACACGACTCTTCTTATAATATAAAAAAAAGACATGAAATGACTCTATGCCCAGATTGGTGTGTTTATGTGTATCCATGGAAGACGCCTCTCACCTTTTGAATAGAAGGTAGTGAGGCTATTTCAGTATAACGAAGCAAGAGTTGAGGCTCTATGATGCAAGAAGGACAAGACACAAAATAAAGACTTAACGTAGTCTGTTAGATGAATCTAACTGCAAAAATGTCTACCAAATCGCTA